>JAVKOQ010000157.1:0-129733 GCA_031835245.1 Balamuthia mandrillaris | reverse complement strand
TGTTTTGAACTGTTTTGGGGAATGGTCCTTTGTTTGAAGAAACAATAAATGGAAAATACGGCGAGGAGCTTTATTGGCGTTGACTCTATAGTAATGGTTGTGCTGTTGGGGTGACGAACCGGGGTTTGAAAAAGAGGAAGAAGAGGTCTGCTATTCGACGTAACGTCCCTAAACATGCGCCATCTTGGAATGACGATTGCAGCCGCACCACGATAACCGCGGCTCTTGTTGCGATTTGAAGCGACATTAGGCTGGAGTTGGTTGTCGCAGTTGCACCAACGATGACTTCGCTGCTTGTTCCATTATTCCTGAAGAGCGTAGAAGAGGAAAAAGCCAAACGAAAGAGTATGTTTTAAAGTGCATTCAGCAAAACGGACAAGACAACTACATGAGAAGGAAAGACATCATGTCCCCCTCGTTGCAATCAATGCAACTTTGAACAAGAGAAGTGAGAGACAGCACAGAGATGAAAGGGATGAATTTTAACGATGCAGGTCCGCAAGTGAGTTACCTTCGGCTGCGATTGAAGGCATGATGCCAACAGATACCGCTATATTGAAGGGGAGTAACGCTGTATAATGTCAAAGTGTTTACTGCCAACTGAGTCAACACGCTTGTGTTCTCCTCTACAATGATCGAGGCTAATCTTTCGTGAATATGCCCCGATAATTTTAAACTTTGTCGGATTATCCACATTTCTGTAAATTTATTGACAAAAAGAATTCCATATCGATGGATCCGCGTAAATCAAGATAAATATCGATAATTTTGCGAAATGTCGAAAAATATTGAAAAGAAAGAAGAAAGAAAGAAGAGGCCTCGATGGAGGCGGAGCAGGCGGATGCCCTCTCCTTGGCTACAACGACGCCCGCTGGCGCGCTTCTCCTCCTCCACAACGCGGCGCTCTCTGGCAGGAGAAGAGCATCATCGTCGACGCGTCCGTTGTATGCCTTCGCTGGCATAGGACTGAGCCTCTTCCTCTGCGGTTCCGTTTACTACTACTACTGCTGCTGCCGCTCGGCAGGGCAAAAAAGTCGTTTGCCGCCGTTGCTTCACTCCCTTCGGCGAGCGATCGCTCCGCAAGAAGACGAAGAAGAAGAAGAAGAAGAGATAAAACTGGACTTCACGCAGGCCTGCCTCCCGGAAGAGTTGATCCTGCACATTTTCTGTCAATGCAACGCTAACGACTTGCGCAACGCTGCTTGCGTCTCTCGCGAGTGGAACCGTTTTTGCTCTGATCAAATGGTTTGTGCTCGATTTCCTTCTCTCTTTGTTTGATTTATAACTAAACTTCGCTTTTATGTTTTCTTGTTTCGTTCTTTCTTGTCGTTTCTTGTCGTTTCTTTCTTTCTTTCTCTCTCTCTCTCTCTCTCTCTCTCTCTCTCTCTTTGCTTTGCTTTGCTTTGCTGGGTCTGAAGGTTTGGAAAGAAGTGTATCGGAGGAAATGGCCAAAACTCGAGTCGAGACTTCAACACTACGAGCAAGTGACGCGCCCCACTCCAACCGGTTGGCGTTCTTTCTACCTTCAACGAGAAGCCATGGAACTGTTTTGCTTTCATCCCGCAACTTCTTCTACTCGACGAAGACGACCAACGTTCGCACAGCTTTCATCATCAACTTCTTCTACTTATACTTCTCTTTCAGCTCTGGAACAAGAGAAACGCTTCCTTCGAGGCCTTCTCTCTGAGTTTTTCTCTGCTGAACTTCGTCGTCGTTACTCTCGTACTACTTCTTCGTGCTCTTTGTTAGAAATATGGCTAGAACAGCACAAAGTAGGTTACGAATGGATGAAGGACGAAGAGAGAGAATACCCCGAGTTTTTTTCGATGCACATGAAAGCACTTTATCTCGTTAACATCGTTCTGGGGTGGGTATCTCAACATCAGGAGATGCTACAAAAAGATAAGAGAGAAGCGCTGAAAGAAGAGAGAACGACAAAATGGAGGAGAAGAATGACATTAGCGGTGCTGATGATATCGATAGCAGAAGAACACTTTGAAGCTTGTCATGTTTTGGAGTCACCTGCACAAGATGATAACGGAAGAAATAATGGAAGAAGGAAGATGCTTGCGACAGCTTTCTTTCAGTGGGCTTCTACCTTACGTTTGTTGCTGCAAGTGAGTGGAAGCTACTTCCTTTCCAAAAAGCAAAAACGAAAAGATGAAGCAAAAGAGGACCGCCAAAGTACTGATCTGGAAGAAGAAGACGACGACGACGTGTTGCTGTGGTTTTGGGGAGAGAATGAAGAAGACGTGGAGGAACGGGAACAACGGGAAGAAATGAGGATGTTTGAACTCTTGGAGATGTCGTTGCAAAAACATGAAGAAGGCTTGCAGTTGAGTCGGTACAACTATAATGAACGTGCTGACCTGGTGGATGTTTACATTAGATTCGCTCTCGAGAAGAATAACAGGTTCATGTTGAAGGAGAGAGAACGGTACTGGCAACGAGGAAAGTTCCATTTGGAAGAAATGTTCCGTCTTCACGAACAAAAGTTGGAACGACAACGGAGAAGAATGTCAAGACAAGAACGGCAAGAAAAACAACTTAAGCAAGGAGAAGAAATAGACAGTGGTAACAAGAAGGAAACGAAAAAAGAGGAAGAAGCGAACGAAGAAAGCGGACAGTTAGTTCAAGTTGTTGTAATGGAAACGCTAAGTGAACAAGAGACAAACGAAGAAGAACAGGAACTCGACGAAGACGAAGACAACGAAACCGGAGGAGTTTTGGTGCCAGCCAAAGTATATCAAGGATTAGCCAGCTTGTCGATTCGTAGAGCCAACCAAACAATCGCAGAGTTGGAATCATGGAATACACGAAATGAATCAAAATTAGGAGAAAAACAAGCACAAAAAGCGGATGACGACGAACAGACTAAAAGCACAAAAAGAAAAGCAATCGCGTTATTAAGAGAAGGTGTTGAAGCTTTCCGACGTACTACATCTCTTCTACGACAACAAAAGTTGTTCGATAGTGCAATTTGGGTTGAAATGGGCGACTCTCTGACCACTTTAGCTGATTTGTTGTCGGTGGAAGAGGAGGAAGAGATGGAATGGGAAAAGACGTTTAGAGAAGGAGAGAACGTTTACAACGAAATTCTGGAGAGAGAACCGGACGACGTGGACGCGTTGAATGAGCTGGGCATTCTTTACACCAAGCGAGCTCAAAAGAAACTACAGTTGATGGCTTTAAAGCAAAAAGCAAACGAAGGTGATGGTGGAGAAAAGGATAAAGAAGAAAGCAACGAAGAGAATGGCGGAGATATAAAACGATTGGAAGAAGAAGCAACTTTGTTTTTTGCGAAAGCCGAAGAGAGCTTTCAACAATTGGAGAAGAATGGAGTGTGGTTTGGAGTGATCAACTTGGCTTGTCTTTATGCTCTTCGCGGCAACGAAGAAGAGACGAAGCGATGTCTTCTTTTGTGTTTAGAAAGAGGAGATTTAGGGATGGAACATATGGAAGATAGCGACTTTGATGGATTCAGAGAGAAGGAATGGTTTGTGGAGCTGCAACAAAGATTGGAGGAGAAAAACAGAACCGAGAATGGCGGAGCAGAAAAAGACGAGCAAGAAGAAGAGGATGAAGATACAGAGTATGTAAGTACGCCTTTACGATTGTTTCGTTAAAAAATAGAACTATGAAAACAAAAAGAAAAACATTACAACGTTGGAAAACAGCATGGCTTATTAGCGACGTTTGAGACGTTCGTCTTCGTCGCCGTCATCTTCTTCGTCTGCAGAATCTGCTCTCGCAAGTTCTTCACCTCCTTTCACTTCATCGTTTTCTCCTTTGTCGTTCTCTCCGTCATACCGGCGCAGAGTTCGTTCTTCATACTCATCTTCTTCCTCTAGCTCTTCCTCCTCATCTTCTACTTGCTGGAGAAGACGTCTTTCTCCACGAGAAACAGCAAAGGAAAGGCTGCCACGACGTGTTCGTGATGATGATATCGGAGATAACTGAGGCAAGAAATGATATGGAAGTGATGGCAAAGGGTTCGGATTAGAAGATGAGAGATGAGCCGAGGAAGAAGATGAGAAAGAAGCAGGATCGGAAGAAGGATTGGACAAGTAGTCTTGTCTGAATATTTGTGCTGGTGGTTGTGGTGGATGAGGAGTATAGCAGCACATGTGCTGATAAGAATGTGGAGCAAAGGCTTGCATTGAAGGTTCTGAAGTTGGTGGATAGCTCTGGTGACAAGCAGCGGGATTGACGGTCGTGTGAGTGGATGAAGGAGAGTAATGCACTGGAAAGGTGGTCGTTGCGAATGACGGAGAGAAGGAGGAGGACGAAGAGGCGTAGTCGACAAAAGGTGCTGAAGTGGCGGATACCCCTCTCGAGGAGGAAGACGAAGCCCAAGGGGGTGAGTCTGGACGACCATCTTCAGTTGCGTGCGGAGAAGAAAGATGATGATGGTAATGGTGTGACGGTGGTGATGGTGGCGATTGGTGTAGATTACCAGGATGAAGAACGTGTTGAAGAGCTGTTGGTTTTGTTGTAGCGGTGCTCGTTGGAGGGTGATAGAAAGAGGAAGAAGATACACGACTACCACTGCACGTATCTTGAATGTGAGTGGAAGGCGGAGGAGAGACTGCGCTAGAAGCAAAGAAGGACGGAAGGGGAAGGGCAGAGGAAGTTTGAGTAGGAACAAAGTTAATCGTAGTAGGCGTTGAAGAGGTTGATGTCGGTAAAGTATTATGTTGTTGGTGTTGGGGAGGACAAGGAATGACCATCTTCCATCTCGAAAAAGCTCGGTGATCCGCTGCCGCCGCTGATATTGATGATGGCACTGGTGGAGGAGAGGAGGGCATGTTGTAGCTTGCATGGGCTGGTCTTGGTGAAGGTAGCTCGTTTTTGGGTGACTCCTTTTTTCTCCTCTTGGTTTGCTGGGCTTCATCGTGATGAGACGGAGTGGAAGGGGGTGACGAAGTTTGTTCTGAACCATGTTCTTCATTTTGCTGCTGTCCTCGTTTCTTTCGCTCTTCTTTCTGCAAGTCCTCACTCATTGAAGCGTTGGTTGTGTTGATAGCGCTGTTGTTCGGGGTATTTCGTTTCTTCATCTTTTTCCGGTAACGAAGGCCGCAGGCGTTACATAGCGTGCCTTTGCCATTGGGTCCTGTCCGCCATTCCGGAGTGTTCTTCGTCGCACATGCCGCACAGCTCCGTCCTTCAGGAACTGTTTTGCCTCGTCCCCTAAAGCTACCAGAAAAAGTCTGAAAATGGAACAAAGTAAGAGAATGCTGATATGATGAGCAAAAGAAAGCAAGACTAACTTGTTCTTGAAGGTGTTGTTGGCTCTGAGGGGAGAGTGTCATGTGGTACTTGAACTTGTACTTCTGGGAGGACGTGTCAGCGTGAGGATTGATGGTTTGTGGGGTTGAAGTGTGCAGCACAAATTGTGTGTCTGGTAACGTTCTTTTTCGAATGATAGCGCTCCCAGGGATTTTGTTGGTAGCATTTCGTTTGTTGTTAGGGTTTGGAGCGTTAGTGTTGTTGTTGTTATTGTTGTTGTTGGCGACACTCTCTGCAACACTCTCTACCAGGCCATTGGGAGGAGCGGAGGAATGCGAAGAAGACGGAGGGGAAGAGAGTGCTGAAGGATGGTAAAGTGGTGGATAGAGCATGTCGGAGAATCGATAGCCTGTTAATGGGCCTTCGTCAGCTACGAGACGATCCTTGTCAACTAAGTTTCCCGAAGAAACAAGTTCCAAAGCCGAAGAAGGAAGCTCCAAAAATGCCTGTTCTTGCACCTTCCGATCCAACAGAAGTCGGGGCCCGGTTGTGACGTATGCACTGGAAGAAGGCGACAGGTAGGAGGTTGTGTTAGGTAGGGACTCGTATGACGGTGTTTGAACAGAGGTCCCTGGCGAGAATGCAAGAGAGGGAGAGTTGTCGTTACTCTGCTCCGGGGAACGCCTCTCCTGAGGTTTGGCTTTGAGAGAGCAAAGACAGCCGGTTACCAACGTGTAGAAAGGGGAGAAGAATATCCGAAGGAAAAAACAAGACGTTACCAATGTTCTCGGAAGCTTCTTCTTCCAGCCGCTCCCCGCTTGTTGAGTTTGTAGAACTTGGGTTTAACATCCAGTGTTTCTATTCGTTCTTTGTGAAGCGAGATCTCAGCAAAACCAAATCGCCACAAGACTTTTGTTGAGCAGGAAGCACAGAGCCGCCCAAGCCTATTTTCCTTGATCAAATAAGTGAAACTCTCTTTTGTATAGGTGACTCCTCTCTCTTCCCCTCAGCGTACTTTCCCCTGCAACGGCGGTTGACCCCTTCCAGATTGAGATGTTTATTTTTCCCCCGTACGTTGTCTTCACATTTTTTGTTGAGCCAACGGTCGTCTTTCCTTATTTAGGAATACATGACGTGGTATGAACTCTAAAAGGAAATACCAATAGTATTACGTCGACACCCCACGGAAATGTCTGCAGAATTTATATAATGACGACACGGATCCGAGCCTATCTGCTATCTCCCTCTCTCTCTCTCTCTCTCTCTTCCTCTTCCTCTCCCTCTCCCTCGGCCTCTCTCTCTCTCTCTCTCTCTCTCTCTCTCTCTCTTCCTCTCCCTCAGCTATTCTTTTGGCTATCCACAACCCTCATCTCATTTTGCATCCGTAGTTTATCAAGGTTAGTTTCTTTTTTTGTGTTTCGTTTGTATCATTTGTCAAAGATATGATGTTTCTCATAGATGGAGGCAACCTCTTTCAGGAGATAAACAAACTTTCTGTTCGGCACCTCGCTGCCGTCCCTCAACATCCACACTCGTATTGTGGCTCCCTTGTGCTCGAACGCGTAACCTGGATTGATACCCCGATTCTTGATGAGGTAGGAGAGGAGATGTTTGTTGCCAGCAGCTGCTGCGCTGTGGAGGAGATTTTCTTTGTTGTTCAACATCCCTTTCCGAGTGTCAATGTCCGGCCGTTTGTGTTGTGGTAGCTCCTCCAGGAAAAATTGGACCACGTCCAACCTGCCTAATACAAATGGAGAAGGAGCAAATCAGGTACATCTTAGAGAGGCGAGAGCGCAAGGCAATAAAACAAACAGAAAACAACAGGTTCATCAAAAGCTAAACACCGACCTCGTTCTACAGCAAGCTGAAGTGCCGTCACTCCGTCGCTGTTTTTCGCCTCCACGTCCACATCGAGATCCACTATCAAATGGGTAAGGAGATCTTTGTTCAGGTTTCTGCAGTATGCTATGTACAGGTGAAGCAGCGTGTTGAACTGAGAGTCGTGGTAATGGCGGTCGCTGATGCCAAATGCCAGTTTGTCTCCTGTTTGAAGAGCTAACAACACCTTTTTTCGCCGGTTCGCCTCCGCATCTTTTTGTTCTATTGTTTCTTTGGTTGTAGATGTCCAGCAGGGCGCAGAGGTCCGTGAAGAATGAATAACTATCAGAAGAAGCAGAAAAAGAACAAGAACAAGAAGAGGAGGAGGAATAGGTACTCCTATCCCAGGACATCAACGCCAGCATCCATTTATCTCGCTCGCTTTTAGTAAGGGCCGCGAGGTGGTATGTTTTCATGAACTCTTCATGAACTGGGTTTAGCTGCACCTCCTTGTGGTCCGCCTTTTTGAGTTTGCCTTTCGGCACGTGAGAAATCTTTTTTTGAGTTTCCAGAACCAACTGAAGCCCGAGAGCGAATAGTTACCTCCTTCTATTGCGCTGTAGTTGGAGGCCTGTTCTGACCAACATGTGACCTCCTCACCCTTCTTTTCAGAGTGACAACTGATCCTCCCATCAGAGGAGAGCTTGAAAAATCTAAACAGTTTTCGTTTGACCCCCAACCGGTCCTCCCTCAAGTACCACAGGTAACCGCTGCACTCCGACTTGACCTTTCCGTGGTTTTAGGTTTTAGGGACAGGTGTAAAGTCCGCCGCTTTGAGCGAAATGCTCGCTTACCTTTATGTTCCACATGCCTCCAGGGCAGGGTTCCTCTATAACGTTTGTACCCTTTTGTGCTTTGTCGTTCTCCATCTTTCCCACAGCACAATATCCTGCTCTTCCTTCCAACTGCTCCAACGGACACCAAAACAAAGAAAGTTTGCTATATGTCGACTATAGGAACTATCGGCTTTTTCCTTTTTTTCTTCTTCCCCTCCCTTCCGCAACGAACACACCCTGTGGAACCGCCACCTCAGTATCGACCCCTATCCTGTAGGCGTTGTTGGACGGCGGCAATAACACGCTTTAAAGACAAACGTCTTAAAGACACGTGCTTAGCGGCTTTTCAAAGAGAAGGGTTACGTTATTTTTACTCCACTCCAACAAAACGCTGCACGCGGCAATTAACACAAGGCACGACATTTATTTTCGTGCGACTGCATTACCGTGTATTCTGTTCTTTTAGCTTTGTGTTTATTTTTCAACTCTGGTCACACAAGCCAGTGTGCTCGCCGTATCATGAACAGACTTGGCGCTTTGTTGATTCTCCTGCTGGCCGCTTTCGCTGTGGAGCGAAGTCATGCCGAGGCTCGCGTTTACTTCCAGGAACTCCTCAACAATGGAACCATTGGTTTCTTCTTCTTCCTTACATTTTTGCCTTCCATCTGTTTGTCCTTTTTTTCCTTGTTTAACTCCTGTTTGTTTGGGTGGTGTAGCCATTAGGTCAGTCAATCAAGAAGGCGGCGAATTGCGATTGCACGCGCTCCTCACTTCCGTGAACACTACCACCGCCAGTATTCCTTTTGCAGTGGTGGAACGCATGATCTTTGCCGCATGGCCCTCTCCGCACGGAGACTCATTGCTCGTGTTTTCCGAGCAAGGCAAAAACAAGACCCTGCTGAAAAACTTAGGACGTATCCGAGGTCTCACTGCCGACGAAACCGGCCGACTTTGGTGGTTGAAGTGCAACCCGCATCAAGACCAGAACGACTGGTGCAAGAGTGTTGAAGTATGGTCAGTGGACCCGAAGGCCTCTCCTCCGAAACCTTTGAAGCAGGACACACTTGACGAACTTGCCTTCCCCATTGGTATGCGTTTTTTCTTTATGTTTATCTTCAAAAAGCGTGGCTGCGTAGCCGTATGTTTACTTTTTGTTGTTGTAAAAAACAGCTTTTGACGTGAACAGCCAGGGTGAGCTGGCCGTCACCGGATTGAACATTCACAACGAAAGTGTCGTCATTGTTGGAGAATACACGTACACCCAAATCGCGAACACTGCCGCAGGAGGCATCGCAATAGACGAGATTGGCGATGTGTACTTTGCGTTCGCCTTCGACGAGTTGGTCCTGAGTTTCTTAAGAGTATGTGCTGTTAGTTTTGTTTTGTTCTTCATTTTTCTGACAATGTCTAACAAACAATGACCAACTTTGTTGACTTCGGTGCAACGAAGATGGCACCTTCTGGGAACACGGATACCTTGTGCAACGTGTACCCATACGACGGTTTCCCTCCATCGACCATTGCCGTGGATACCTCATCTACAAGTTTATTTTACCATGAGGGCAGAGGGTTATACAGCTTTGAGTACGATCCACTTCCTAAAGTTTGTGGCCAACAAATTTTCTTGTCTGCACAGGGTATGTTTCTTCTCTCTCTCTCTCTCTCTCTCTCTCTCTCTCTCTCTCTCTCTCTCTCTCTCTCGGTTTTCACGTGAGTAACGTCACTTGGCGCTTGAAACCAACAGGGGTGGTGTCTTCTGTAACTGTAGCCAAATGGAGATCCTAGTTGTTCATACCAGCTATCCCCCGACTCTTTGCTTCTTTCCAGTTGCTGGTAATGGAGACTTTCTTTTTTTCAGTTGTTGTGGCAACTCTCTGAATAAAACATAAGAAACATTCCCTTTTATTGGTGTGTCCAGAACCGAGAATGATCATCACCGGGAACAACAAAAAATACCTTGGGGTTCAAAAGAGGCACAAAACGGGCTCCGCATTGCCTTGAATGGTTGTCCATAGCAGGGCCCCCCCACTAAGTCATCCAACCGGAGCTATCGTTGTTTTACGGTGCCTTACATGAAATCAGACCTCATGTTTCTCTTCTTATCTAAAAAAATGCTCGAGCTTCCGTTTTTGTTTAACGCTTTATTTCGTCGCAGCCATCTGGTCGTCCGACATGGAAGGGCACCAGTTGAAATTGCACGTGCTTGTGAAACCTGAGCACTTTGGGAGCATCCCATTTGCAGTGGTGGAGAACCAAATCTTTGCAGCGTTGCCCCCTGAACTGCCCGAGGACGGATACTCTCTGGTCGTCTTTACCGAACAAGGCAGGAGCAAGACCCTGTTGGAAGACATGGGTGAGATAAGAGGTCTCACTGCCGACCCCACTGGCCGACTTTGGTGGCTGAAGTGCATTCCACGTTACGACGTCGACTATTCATGCGAGAGCGTTGAACTATGGTTTGTTGACCCAATGGCATCTCGTCCAAAACCTGTGCAGAAGGAGACGCTTGAAAATATCACCAACCCCATCGGTACGTATTTCCTTCTCTGGAGTTCACCTTTTGTATAAAGCATGCAGGCTCACTAATGCCTTTCTTACACTCCCTGAATGCTTCTTTTTTAAAAAAACAGCGTTTGCCGTGAACAGCCACGGTGAGCTAGCCCTTACAGATTTCAAAGCTGTCAACGAAAGCGTTATCATTGCCAGAGGAAATCAGTACACCTACACCGGTGTCGTGGCCGGCGGTATTGCCGTGGATGATAATGGCACAGTGTTTTACGTGTTACCCTACGATTTTGAAGGATGGATCTTTTGGGCGGTAACGTTTATCGTTTTTGTCTGTTCTTTTCTGTTTGTGGTATTCCTTTGTATTGACTGTTGTTGAAGACGTCCTCGGTCACTACGGGCTTGTGCTCGGTGGACCCAACCACAATGATTCCTCCACTATCCATAGCTTTGGATAGCTCATCCAAAACGTTTTGTTACCCCAATTTCAACAACCGCGGATTGAACTGCTTTAAGTATGATCCTCTCTCCGACGTTCGAGGTTGCGGGAAACGAATTTTCAAGTCTGCTCAAGGTGTCTCTTCTCTTTCTCTCTTTCTCTCTCTCTCTCTCTCTCTCTCTCTCTCTCTTTTCTATGGCTCTCTTATTTCCTGCCGTAGTATGCGTACTAATCTCTCGGATGTGTAACACTACAAGGGGTTGTGGCAGCGGTTACAGTGCCCCGATGGACAACCAAATAATATAAACCAGCCGCTCACAGCTTGTCGCCAACGTTCTGTAACACCCTTTTTTCTGTTTGTTGAAGCTATCGAGATACTATATCAACATGAAAATGTGTGGTTGCGGTTTAATATGCGGTGTCCAGTTAGCATAGTCAAACGATGAAGAGAACGATGAAGAGAAAAGAGAGACAAAGAGGACGAGGTAGCGGATAGCTTCTCGTCTCAACAACGCGTTTCCCCACAACGTGAATGTTGGAAAAGAAAGATACCGGACAGAGAAGTAAACGACAAGACGGAAGGAGAGGAAAAGCAACTAGATACGACGACAAGTGTTCTCTTCCACGCGTTGCTCCAGCTGCGTTCGGAATCCTTCTCTTGGAGGTGCAAAAGTCCATGTCAGCTTTGGTTTATCATAAGTGTGAGCCTTTGTGTTTTTTTCAAAAAAAATGGTAAAGGTAGAGAGGTTTGGACTGTACCAAGATGGGTTCTTCTCCAACATTGTCCAGACAATGAACCGCTGCCGGCGGAATGTACAGAACGCTTCCTGGCCCCACCTCTCTGCTTATCCCGCCCACCGTCGCTTTGCCGTTTCCTCTTCAATTATTTATTGAGCTTATGCATATCGAAGAAAGAAGAAAGAAGAAGAGGAACACATTTTTAAAAAAAAAACCTGCTGATGAAGATGATCTCTTCTTTGTCGGCGTGGCTGTGCTCAGGAATGCGGCTGTTTGGAGGCACGGTCTCCACGCCCATGTCCAAGTGAGCCGTTTGTACGAGAGGATAGATGGTGCGCGGGGCCTCGCCCACAAACTCAAACCCAACACCAGACCCTTCCTTCCGCCACTCCGGAAAGAAGCTCCTCCCATCGCCTTTCTCCTCTTCCATTTTTCTTGGAGCGCTGCAAACGACAAATGACGAAATTTACAAGACTATGATTTATGATTGGTGGCCTCACAATTTATTTTTTTGATTAATGGTTGGATGAGCTAAAAAATTTAGAAGAATTTTCTACTCAAATATTTTCGAGGAAGAGTTTTATTTCTGCGAAATTTTAAAAACCGCTCCTCTTATAGCGCCACTCAGCGGCAACAACGAACCCAAACCGAGGAAACACAAACACTCCGAAACAAAATTTTGACCACAACAAAAAAAACCGAAATGGACCCACGACGACAAAGACTCTCCCGCGAAGCCAGTTTCACCATGCAAAACACCATCCGTCAGGTGCAATCCTTGGAGGAGAACGCCAGGAAGCTGGAGCGGCAGGGCAGCCGCATGAGAATGACCCGTCATCAGGCTCAGCAGTTGGAACAGTGGCAGCACGTACAAACGCGACGGGAGAGGCGCCCTCCCCAACGCTTCTCTTTTGATGACTACTGAACTGTTCTCCTATTCCTTTTTGTTTTGTTGTAAATAATGTTTAATTCTTGTTATTGTTTCACTTGGCTTCTCCTTTCTTCTTCTTTTTCTTTCTCGGCATGAGCATGATCTCCGCAAAGGACACGTCCCTCAACCAAGGCATGGCCTCCGCCTTCTCAAAGTGGTTCGGCAGGTAGTTGTTGGCCGCCACCGAGGGAGAGAGCAAGCCCATGTGTTGATAGGCAGCAGCAACGAGTTGAGAGCAGAAGAAAGAGGAGAGGCTGTCTTGTTGGTTACGTTGGCCGTATTTGCCACGAACCATCTGTACAAAGTTCTTGTTGTAGGGTTTGCCGAGAACTGAATCCACAAAGTTCATCATGGACTGTTTGTTTTTAAAAGGTGATAAGCGACGGAATGAACAGAAGAAAAGAAAGGAAGGAGAGAAGGAAAACAAGATAGACAGAAAACCTGGATCATGGCGTTGTCTCGATTACAGTTTTGAAGACGACGAATGCCTAGCGTGGCAGTCTCGCGATAGAAATCTAGCCTAGAGTCCAGGAAGTACACATCGACTCCATCCATCGTCGATTCCAATAGGACGAGGTCCTTCTCTCCCCTCATACGAACCACCATCCCCATGTGGTCCCACTGTTGGTGAAGTGAGAAAAGAGTAAATAACCAAAGAAAGAAAGGCTGAACGACAAAGGAGAAATAGAAACAGAGAACATACGGGACTGCGAATGGCCAAATGAACGGCTTGCGTGGCAAGCCTTTTCTTCTCGTTGATGAGCACGATGTCTCCCGCCGCCAAGCGAGCCGGAATGCTCCGCATGCACGTTCCCAAATGCGCCAACATGCTTCGTTTAGGGTCGTCATGGCGTTGTATCCGCAGATGAAGAAAGCCATGACAATGTCCATTGTTCCAGTTGTTGAAAGTGGTGTCTTCCGCCCAAAGACAGTTTTCGAAGAGAGGATCCTCGAGGTCCAACCAGAGATCGTAGATGGCACCAAGTTGGAGAGAACTTGGGTTGAGCGAAACTTTGCCGAGCGTGTGGGACTTTCGTTTGCTTTTTTGGGGGCGATAGACCACGGTGAAGTCCAAGTAGGCTTCTTTCCAGAACTCTCCTGCATCTGTTTCGAATTCAAAATAGGTACTATTGTTTTGTTGTTGGTGAGAAAGGAGGAGACGAGAAGGGAGAAGCAAGATGAGAGAAAGCGCACAATGTTAAATGGCTGTTCCAAGTAGGATTGGCATCGTCTTTGCGCGAAGTTTTGAAACGTTGTTGAGTGCCTCGAAGCTCCACAACGCAACAAGGCACAGCTTTGCTATCCTCAATATCCAAATTCTTTGCTTCAACAACTGTTTGTTGTTTCGGAGAACGTCATTGAATATCAAAGTAAATGTAAAGAGAAACTAAAGAAAGAAAATGATACCAGAGACATCAATAACGACACGACGAGAAGCTCGAAGAAACATCATATCGGGAATAGATTTCGATCGTCGAAGCACTCGTCCCCCGTCATTCGCTCCAGCCGTGTTTCTCGTCACAATTTGATTCGAAGTAGAAGGGCCAGACGAGGTCGAGGAAGAATGATTACGACTCTCCGAAGCAGAAGTGGGAACAGAGAGTTTTCGAGTCGACAAAACACTTGGTTTGCTTGTCTTGCTCTCCTGACTGTTTTCTCTCCTTCTCGTTCTTCTTTGTCCTTCTCGCACGTTTTCGTCACCTCCTTCATCTTTTTCTTTTCCTTCTTCCGCAGCTTCCTCTTCTGGGTCGATCGTTTTACCCAAACCGTTCTCGCGCTGTCGTTCCTCTTCTCTCAGGTTACGAAGCGCCGCCGTTTGAACTCTCGTACATTCCAAAGAGCCGCTCTTCTTTTTGTTGGGCAGTTGCCATGCGTTCATGTCTTTCAACATTTTTAACTTTTCTGTCATCGACGACGTTGTTGCAGTTTCTTTCGTGTTCTTTTCTTTTGTGGTTTTCTTTTTGTTTGTCAGTGCGGTTTCTTCATTGGATTCTTGTGGCTCCTTTTCTTCTTCAGGCTCTCCTTCGATACCGTCATCGTCGTCATCGGTAGCAACAAAGAGAGCAGAAGAAGTACTGTCCTCTGGTGATACTCCTGTCGTAGTTTCTTTGTTTGAACTGTTTTCTTCTTCTTTGGTAACGTCATTGAAAGATTTTCTTCGCAATTGCTCATTCGTCATTCCGTCGCCTTTAGTTTCTTCCTGTTCTGATCCTGATCTTCCTTTCCTGCTCTCTGCTTCTGCTTCCTCTGATTTGATTTCTTCTCGTTGGTCTCGTTTTTCTGTTCCAACCTGTTTTTCTCCTTTGCTATCTTCTGCGCTTTTGTCCTCGTCTGAACGCAAAGTTCTCAAAGTTGTATCCTCTGCTTTTTCTTTCGCTTTTTTCTCGCTATCATCGTCCTTGTTTTCAGCTCCTCCATTGATATCATCCTGAGATGTTGTTATTGAGTTCCTTCCTTCTCCATCTCGCGGACTGTTGCTTTCAGCGTGCTTCTTCTCTCCGAAGTCCCATTCCTGTATTTTTTGTTGCTGGTGACCATCTCCAAAATCCCATTCCCAACTGCTTTCTCTCTTCAACGTTGGTGTCCCCCTCTCCATTGCCATCACGGAGCTCATGTCTTCGTGACTAGAGCTTTGTTGCAGTTGTTGTCGTCGTTGGTATTCCAAACTGTGAGAGCGATGCTCTTCTTTGCTTCCTTTCCCACGTAACAAAAATGGTCCTTTGCCACGCAAAGCATTTCGTTTGTGGTGTTGTTGTTGGCCTGCTCTTGTCCACATATGCTGTCGTGGCGAGGATTCAACAGAAGCAGATGAAGAAAAGGCTTTTTTGAAGTTTGGAGATTCCCAAACGATGACTGGAGCTTTACACCTTCGTCTTCTGCGAGAAGGAGTTGTTGATGTTCTGCTGCCATCTTCGCTTTCTGAGCCACCTACACCATCACTATCTGAAGTTAATCCGTTTGAGCTCGTAAAGTCGGATTCTGCTTCCGTTTCGTTGGTTTCGTTTGTTGCTGTTACTGAGGTTGCTTCGTCCTCTTCTTCTCCTTCGTCCTCCTCTTCCTCTCCTGCTGTGAGTTGGTTGGCTTCCTGTTGCGCAATCAACCGTCGCAAGACAGCAAGTGTACTTTCTCCTTCTTTGATTTCCAGTTTGTACTTTTCCTTTTTGTTGGTGTTGCTGTTAATGTCTTTCTCTGGGGGCTTTGGGCAAAAAAAAGTCAGAACAAAGTTAATGAACAGAGGGCGGCGAAGAAAGAAGAACAAGACTACCTTAGGTTTGCGCTTGGGAGAGGGAGGCGAGGTTACAGAGTCATCAAAGAAAGAGGCGTTTAACTCTTTCAACTTTTTCTGTTCAGCTCTCCACTCTCTCAACAACCGAAGACTTTCCTCCTCCTCCAATTCAAGCCGGCGTTGATAGTCTGCATCGTTCAGTTTACTGGCATCTACGGCTGCCGCCGTTCCATCTTTTCCTTTGCCCTTCTTCTCTTTTGTTACTCCTTTCTCCTTTTCTCTTTGCGAAAGTTTTGGGGTGAGTTCGTTCTTTTCCATCAGTGCGCTGGACACCCGCTTCAAGTCGCGTTGAGAGTTACGCCATTTTCTCATCAACTCCAACTTTTGCTTCTCCTGTTCTTCCAGTCGTGCCTTTCGTTTCGTCTCTTTCTTTGATTTCCGTTCTTCTTGCGACTGCGTTTGCAAATAGCAAGTGAGAATAAAGAAAAAGAAGAGAGAACGAGGGAAGAACGAGAGGAGAACGAGAGAAGAGATAAACAGAACGAGAGCAGCAGGGAAGAAAGAGAGAGAGAGAGAGAGAGAGAGAGAGAGAGTGAGAGAGACCATATGTCTGTTTCCTCGCCGTTTCTTCTTGAATGCGCCACTAGTGGGCACATTCCCCCAGCTCCCATACGACAGCTCGAACCCAAAGCCCTTTCCCTCGACGGCCGTCGCCCCGCCATGGCGGGCTCCCCCTGCTCCACCGTTCATCGCCACGCCGCTGTTGTTATGGTTGCCGTTGTGGCGACGAGCAAGGGAGAGGTAATGTCGACCGCTCGGTTTGGAGGTGCTGCTCGCGCCGTCTTCCTCCGTTGTCGTCGTCGTTGTCGATGGGGTCGTTGCTGCGGGGTCCTCTTTGGGGGAAGAAGGGTGCAGGTCGCTGAGGCTGCTCTTGGGCAGCCGTTTGGCCTTGCGAATGTCCCACTCGTCCCAATCTTTCTTGTAGTCTTGCAGCTGGCGAAGGCGGAAACGTCCCGATTGGGATTGAGAGGAGGAAGAAGAGGAAGAGGCATTGGGGGTGGAGGAAGAAGAGTCGGACAGCTGTTGGGAGGCGGAGGCTCGTTCGAAAGCATCCGTTGTGGTGGGCGTTGTCATGCTCGTTAAATCAAAAAGAGAGAAGCGAAAAGCCAATTCGAAGTTGCAGTTTTAACAAAATATAAAGAAAGAAACCAAAAGGCCTGAACAGTTTAGAACAGCAACGTTGGTTGTTGTTCCATCCGCCAAATAAATAAAAAAAAAAATTAAAAATCAAAGTTCGCCCTTTGTCTTGCTTTCTTTCTTTCGTTTTTCTTTCTTTTGTTATTCACCGTAAAATTATCCGAAATGAGATCAATTCATCTTTTTCAAAAAGCCAACCAGAATTCAGAGATTTGTCGTCGACACACCAAAAATAGATAATTCATCGATAAATTCAACAATAAAATCAATCCGTTGGGTTCATGATAATCGCTTTCCCTTTATTTCTGCGGTCGCTTGTCCGTGTTGCGGCGGCGAGAGGTCGCTTGGAGAATGATCTTCCTCACGATGGGTTCCTTTTCCAATGCTTCTAGTGCCGCGCCAACATCCCTCTCACCCTCATCATCCAGCAACAAAAGAGCGCAAGGAATGACCTTGCTGCGGCCCGTGGCCTGCGTAATGTGCTGAGAGATGGGAGCGCTCAACAAAGTGGATTCCACCTCCTTGTCGTCGTTTTGTTGGTAAATGGAGCGAAGCAAAGCTTTAGTGCATCGTTCGATGGGTCGATGAGAGAGGGCGTGGAGGATGTTGATGGAACGATAGAACAGCTTGTTGTTGGTCACTCCCATATCTTCGTTACAAAAGAAAGAAAACATGAGAAAGACAGAAAAAGAAGGAGAAAGAGAAAACGATGAACGTGAAGAAAGCGATGAAGAAGAATGTCCCTTTAGGAAAAAAAAAGTTAGAAGAAGGTACCAATCATGCAGTTCCGATAGACCTTGCCAAAGCCGATGAAAGCACTGGTGCTCAAGGCGTTCAACGTCCACTTGATGGCAAGCTCCGCAAAGACAGGCAAGCCTGGCAACAACTCCATTCTTCCCAATCTTATCTCGATTAGGCCTCTTTCTTGCTTGTTCTCTTCATCGTCTTCTTTTTGTGAAGGAAGAACTCGGATGAAAAACACTCCTTCCGGTGTCTTTGCTTGCAACTCTTCTTGGAACTGGTTCATCTCTTCGTCTTTCGTACCGACTTCTTCATTCTCCAGTATCAACCGTAAAATAACGACAGTATCGTAAGGAGTCAGATGTGGCATCACTTCTCTTCGAAACTCCTCCAACGAACGTGGGACTGGTAAGTTCTTCATCGCTTCTTGCTCTTCTGCTCCCCTTCTTTCTTTTTTGTTGCTTATTCCATTCCAACCCTCTTTCAAGAAGCAGACAAAGTCGGTGGGACGTGCTCCGTAGGTTGGAACTACTTCAGAAGCATCCACCATCGCCATCAACCCAAAAGAAGAGGAAGAAGATGAAGAGGCATCAATATAATGAACTCGTCCTCCTTCTTTTAAGGAATGAGTCGCGCTAGAGACTAACTCGTTCCACGTTGAAGAAGAAGCAGAAGAAGCAGGAGAAGCAGAGGAAAGGAGTTGAGCATAAGTTTGACGATAGGTGTCCTCGTACAGAGACAGCACTTTCCTGACGTTTAACTCCTCCTTGAATCGTTCTTTGGAGCACGAGGAGATGGCAGTGGCAAACACTGTTTCCAGCATCAGCTTTGTGGCCGAACCTCCTTTCATTCTCGACGATCCCGTTATTGCTTCCGGTCCAACGATGGGGTTCAACACGAAATGTCGTTGCTCCTCCTGCCGATGCCGAGCCAAAGCGGCGAGCTCGGAGGCAACGTCGAAGAAGGTCTTATCCCAACCTTCGATGGGCGTGCGGCGAGCTCTGTCGGTCGGGTTGAAGCCCAGAAGAACGGTGGTGAACCGCGGGTCATGCATGGCATAGTCCAGCTGTCCCGCCACGTAAGCGGCACTAAGACCACACGTGACCCCAACGAACAGCACAAGCTCCTTCTCCCTGGTGAGCTCCTCCAGGTCCCGCCTGCCGGCCAATGGGTCATCCTCCGCTTTCTCCTGCGAGGAGAACAGGGCCTTCTCCCCTCCCGAGATGAGGTAATGAAACACGGACCCATCGCCGGCGGCGGCGGAGCACCACAGGCGGTTGAAGGCGCGGGCGCAGAGGAAGGCGATGCGCCCGCTGGTGCCGCTGCCGCTCATCACGATGGCGAGGCGTTTGTGGCCCACAAGAGCGGCGCGCAGCAGCGAGGCCGTCGCTCGCGATAAGCGCTCCAGCGTGTCGCCGTGATCGTGGATGGAAGGGAAGTGGCGATAGCTTTGTTTTGTTAAACATAAGAGAGGGGGGAAGAGAGAGAGAGAGGGAAGAGAGAGGGAAGAGAGAGGGAAGAGAGAGAGAGGGGGAAGAGAGAGAGAGAGGGAAGAGAGAGGGAAGAGAGAGGGAGAGAGAAAGGGAAGAGAGAGAGAGAGAGAAAGAGAGAGAGAGAGAAGAAGGGGATGGCTCACCCAGAAAACATTTGAGCGTCGCATCCGCGGAGAACGCGAAGGAACTCGGAGCCTGAGAGCACGTCCACCTCGTCGGTGAGCTCGTTGGCGAGCTCGGTAATGGGCGGCGGCGTCGCTTCGGTGCTGCTCATCTCTTTCTTTTTCTCTTTGGAGGGGAGAGCTTTATTGTCGACGAAGAGAGAGAGAGAGAGAGAGAGAGAGAAAAGGAGGAACAGGGAATGATGAAGGATGAGGGCTCGAACAAGGCGTCCTTGCGGTAGTGCTACTTTGTCATCCAGGGTTGCTCCCTCACTTCTTCTGGGGAGCTCCACCAACACAGAGAGAGAGAGAGAGAGAGAGAGAGAGGTGGCAAAAGGTGGAGGACGTCGAGCGTCGTTTGGGAGGAAAAGGGAGGGGGGCAGGGGCAATGGCTTTTCTTCCTCTGCAAAGCTCTTTCGCTCCTCTTCTCTGTCCCAAAGGGACACCTTGCTGCACCACAATACGCGCTCTCCCAAGGCGGCCTACTGTCCGCATGACGCCCGCTAAAATCCTTTGCCTTGCCCGTAGACAGTTTTTGCTTTCCCTCAAAACGCCTATGATGGCTTTTCACCCAAAAAAAAATAAAATAAAATAAAATAATAGAAAAGAAAAAGTGAAAAGAAAAAGTGAAGAAGATGAAGAGGAAAGAAGGGGCGGCGGCGGGGGGCGGTGGTGGGAATAACTACGGTCAAGCCGTTCTGTACAGAGGCGTTGGAGGGGGCATTGCCATCCATCATGAAGGTGGTGGTGGTGGTGGTGGTGGTGGTGGTGGTGGTGGGGGCAATGCCCTCAACAGCAGCAGCGCCAGCCCGCAGCCTTTCCATCGCTTCAGCCGTCACACCCTCTCCTCTTGCCCTGGGCCGTCCGCCTTCTACGCCTCCTCTTTGGCGCCCTGCGACCAACCACAACGGAGAACAACGGCCGCCACGAAAGGGGGGGAGGACCCACCATCACCACCCAACGTGGACACAAAGGCCGCCTCTCTGCCCCCTCATTGGCAGGCGGGGGAAGAAGAGGAGGAGGAGGCGGAGGAGGAGGCATTTCGAGAGGAGGAGGAATGGTCCGCTGCCAAACGGCTGTTCGTGGCGATGCTGGCCGTGCTTGCCCTGTTGGGGTGCTTCCTGTTGGCCGCTGTCTTTGCGCACGGCCTCACTCCGCTGCTTGGCTATTCCACTTCCTGTGCAAATACTGGTTTGTTTTCCCCCCTCCTTTTCCTCTTTGTTGTTGTTGTTGTTGTTGTTCTTTGTCTTCGTCTTCGTCTTCTTGTTCTTCTTCTTCTTCTTGTTCTTCTTCGTCTTCGTCTTCGTCTTCGTCTTCGTCTTCTTCTTGTTCTTCTTCTTCTTCTTCTTCTTCTTCTTCTTCTTCTTGTTCTTGTTCTTGTTTTTGTTCTTGTTCTTCTTCTTCTTCTTCTTCTTCTTCTTCTTCTTCTTCTTCTTCTTCTTCTTCTTCTTCTTCTTCATCTTCTTTTGCTTCATTCTTCTTTTGTTCTTTTTTTCTCTTCTTTGTTTGTTAACGTTATAACACTTCAAAACAAAAGTGGAAGGAAGAGAATATATGGCAGATGAAAGAGGAACGTTGTGTCGGCGGTCGCAGATGGACTGGAGTACGGGTTGTTGTAGGATGAAGCAAGGCGAACAGGTTAATGAAGGGGAGGATGAAGCTGGAGATGGAGTAGGGGGAGAGAGTCAGGAGGAATATGTGTCTCCATGTCACTCGTGTAACATGACGCATCACTGTTGTAGTATCTACGAAGCCTGCGTTAGTTGTTGCATGCAACCTCAGCACGTACGTTAAAATGCATCGCCTTCGTGTTCTTTTCTTCGGCTTCTGCTTCTGCTTCTGCGTCTGCTTCTTCTTCTTCCTCTAACTTAAAGAAAAAAATAGGAGAACTTGTTACAGGCAGCAAAAGAACACCATCAAGGCAACGTTTGGGGACCATCAGCAACAATTAATCCATCCGAACAATCCGTATTCGATTTTTGTCGGCATCGCTGTCGCACTCACAGTGGCACTCTGCATCCTTCTGCGAATCGTTACCGTAGCCCTTTGAAGCACTGTTTTGGTCTTTCTTCTTCTCCTTCTCTTACTTCATCATCAATACTTTCTCCTCCTACTGATTTCGCTTCTCCTTCATCTCCTTCTCCTCCTCTTCCTTCAACACAACAAGACAACATTCCAATTTTTGCTGCGAAAGAAACCGCTTTCAAAGTCGAAAAAAACGAACAACAACAACTTCGAACACCAAGTGAAGAACGACAGGAAGAAAGTTTTGAAGATGATGATGAAGGAGAAAAGGAGAAAAGAACTCGCGGTGGTCGCAACATTCATCGCTCGAAGCGACGTTATGTGGACAAAGAAAGAACGAAAGAATTCGCAGAAGGAGCAAAACAAACCCAAAAGAACGAGGAAGATGAACAACGAGAAGAACGTGAAAGGGAAAACGAACAAAAAGAAAAGCCAAAACCACGTCAAGAAGAAGAAACACAAAGCGAAATAGAAAAAGAAGAAATTGATATGGAACTAGAGGAAGAACCAAACGAAGAAGAAATGGTTGAAGATGATGAAGAAATAGAAGAAGAGGAAGAAGAGGATGATGACAAAGTTGAAGAACAAGTAGAAGTGAAGAGAACTTCAATACCACTTCCCTTGGGTTGGTGGTGGACCTGGACATCCCAACTGAACGTGACCTCGTCTTCTTCAGTCCCTTCCTCAGCAGCACCGCTTCATCGTTTCATTCTTCCTTCTTCCAACTCTCTCCTCTTATGCTTATTTATGATCATTTGTGGCTTCTTGTTTTTGTAGTTTTCTTTTTTGTTTATTTTGTGCATATCATATTTGAAAAAAGTGTTTAATAGTTGACTGCTTGCCGCCCTCTTATGTCTTGTTCTCTTTTTCTTCTCACCACCACAATACCAATAACCAGCGCCACCACCGCCAACACTGCAATGCTAGAAACGACGGTGCCAATGATGATCTTCTGTTGTTCTTCTTCATCTCCGTCGTCCTCCTGGAATCTGGCTTCGGAGCAAGAAGCTCCCTGCCACTCCCATTCGCAGTCGCATGTCGGCGATTCTCCCGTTAGGATGCAATCTCCTCTGCCGTTACAGCCCTCTGGACATTGCCCTTTTGGTTTTGTGAGCGGTCAACACAGAGAGGAGAGAGAGAGAGAGAGAGAGAGAGACAGAGAGAGAGACAGAGAGAGAAGAGAGAGAGAGAGGAACGGGAAATATGCAGCTGAGTGCAAACTGAAGAAAAACATACCAATGCAGTTAACCGATCCTTGCCAAACAGGATCACAGACGCAATGGGGCGTGCCGTCATTATCAACGGTACATTCGCCATGGCCGCTGCACTCCTGTCCTCCGGTTCCAACCGGACATCCTGTTGCTGAAAAAGGAGCAAGAAGAAATCATGTTGCAGAACAAAGCGGATAAACGAGAACTAAAACAAAGAACGTAACGCACCATTCGGTTGACTGCTGTTGGAAACCCAAACATCGCAAGCAGCTCCACCCCACAACAAAGGATCGATGCACTGGCATGCCACCGGAGACACTGCTGTGTTGCAACGCCCTCTTCCCGTGCAATCCGGTGTTCCTGGACAATCCGCGATGTTGCAGACGGTTCCCTGCCATCCCGGAGAACAGATGCAATAGGGATCTATCCCAGCTTCCACGATGCACTCGCCATGTCCAGAACAACCCTCTCCAACGATGCACCACGGAGCACACCCATCGTTTTGTACATAGACGTACCCTGGGATGCAGCTGCATGGGTCTCCGGTGTTTCCCGCACCTTGTTGTTTTATTTTGAGGTGAGCCATGAAGTAAGACCCACCCACACTCAGGAACAACAACAGTACCTACGAGAAGGATGCCAAAGTTAGCGTCCTGGCTACAGGTATTTGGGGTGGCGCCCATTTCAGTTGCTAGACCGGTGCAAGAATACTGTTCAAAAACTTCCTCTGGCAGCTGGTTGCATCTCGCATCATCAGCGCAGTGGGACGAGGATGAGTTGTGGTAGAGCACACAAGACTCGTAGCTCACTACAGACAGGGCAACACTCTTTATTTGGGAGGACGCCACGCTCCATTGTTGTTCTTTGATTGCTTTCTCGCTGGAAAACACCTGTTGACACCGTTTAGATTGCAGGAGAGTAGACAAGCAGCAAAGGAAAGCCGCAGAGAAAGGAAGTGCACCTGGTAGACTGGCGCGTCGGCGGTTTGAACTGTCGGAAGAAGATAAGCCTGGAACACCCCATTCAATACAGGACTGCATCCAAACAAGGTGATCTGCACTCACCAGGGTGTTAGTTAACAACCACCGTAGGGCACAAACAAAGAAAATACTGAACCGGAGGGGATAGCAAGTTATACCAACCTTTCCGTAGTCAAGAGCGGCAATGTCTACCGCCATGACCCCTCCCTCGGTTTGCACAAACGCAGAGGAACATTCCACAACAAGCCCTCCAATGAGCGGTTCGTAGCCCCATTCCTCCAACCAGTTTGCACTATAAAGTACTCCGCTGTTGTTTATGTCTTTGCCTGTAATGTCAGCATTACCCACGATCCATCCCTCGTTCAAAAGTTCTCCTCCAACGCTCAACTTGGGTTGTTCCACTTGCAAAGAGGAGGAAGAGGAAGGCCAAAAGGAGGGACGAAGGTTCAATAAAGCACCAGGTAAAATGGTGATGGAGTTTTGGGCGAAAAGGAACGAGCCGCCTTCCAAGCGGAGGCTCAGCCATGGCTGGTCGTCCAGCATGGATAACGTTGGGAAACTTTTAGATGAACAAAGTTAACAGAACGAGAATAATAGCAACGTGAACTTGAAGGTAACTGTACATTATCTGAGAGTCGTTTGAGTTGTGTGAAGTCTGGTTCCCGAGAAGAAGACTGCGTATCGTCACAAAAGAAGAGTCTAAAGTAACTTCGTAGGAACCGGCTTTCACAATGCGAACGTCATCCTGGTTGGTTCCTGGCACTCTAGAAGGCTCCCAATTCTGTGGGTCGTTCCATGACCCGCTCTTTGCTGCCCTCCACTCGATTATTCTCTGCCAACTTTCTTCGCACTGAACAAGGAGAAGAAGCAGCCAAACTACCGAAAACAAAGCGAGCCGCATCCTCTTCCTCTCTCAATACTCCTGCTTGAGAGAAATTGCTTTATGGTGATTAAGCAATTATGCCATTTGGCACCTGGAGAGAAAGAGAAGAGAGAGACAGGATTTGCAGTCACATAGCAAAGGCATGTATTAAAAGTTGACGGCAGAGTTGGACCTTGTTCGCAACTTGGTGTGCTCTCTCCTTTTTTTGTACACCACAAAGCCAATCACAGCAACAACAGCAAACAAAACAACAACGCTGGAAACCACGGTGCCAATGACGATCTTCTCCTGTTCATCTGCATCGTCATCCTCTTCAAATCTGGCTTCAGAGCAAGAATCGCCTTGCCACTCCCACTCGCAGTCGCACACAGGAGCTTCTCCTGTTACTATACATTCTCCTCTGCCGTTACAGTCGTTGGGACATTGACCTTGTTTTTTTCATATGAGCATCAAAAAACAAGCAAACGAGAAAATGAAAAAAGAAAACTGGAGACTGGAAAAAAAAAGAACAACAAGAGACAAAGAAAAGGCACAAACCAACGCAATTCTCAGAGCCTTCCCAGATATCCTCACAACTACATTCGGGAATGTCATCTTCTCCTAAAACGCATTCTCCGTGACCGCTGCATTCAAGACCTCCTGTTCCAACCGGACATCCTGTTGCTAAAAGCAAAGTACCAAAGTTTTAAAAGAAAAGGAAAGGAAAAGAAAAGGAAAAGGAAAGGAAACGAAAAGAGAAGAACTAAGAAAGAGAGTGCAAAGACAAAAGACAGGAATGATAAGAGATTTGGCAAGAAAAGAAGAAACCACGTAACGCACCATTCGGTTGACTGCTGTTGGAAACCCAAACATCACAAGCAGCTCCACCCCACAACAAAGGGTCAATGCACTGGCATGCCACCGGAGTTACTGCTGTGTTGCAACGCCCTCTTCCCATGCAATCCGGTGTTCCTGGACAATCCGCGATGTTGCAAATGGTTCCCTGCCATCCCGGAGAACAGATACAGTATGGCTCTATTCCTTCTTCAGCCACGCACTCGCCATGATTAGAGCAACCTGTTCCAGCTTCGCACCATGGAATGCACTCTGAACCATCCGTGATAAAACCTTTATCACAAACACATCTTGGAGCTTCCGGTGCACCTGTTTTTTAATAACGCAATGAATAAGAGAAAAAACCAGAAGAAGAAGAAGAAGAAGAAGAAGAAGAAGAAGAAGAACAACAACAACAACAACAACAACAACAACAACAACAACAACAACAACAACAACAACAACAACAACAACAACAACAACAACAACCAAAAAAGAAGAAGAAGATGAAGTACAAGAACAAGAAGAACAAGAACTACAATAAATAGACAGAATAAGAAAAAACGTACCAAGTAAAAATCCAAAGTTCATATCTTGTGTGCATCCACCCGAAAGCGTGGTGGGATTACGGGTGTTTGTCAGGTGCTCACACGTGTATAGTTCAAGCACCTCTTGCGGCAGCTCACTGCATCGAGTGTCATTGGCACAATAGGCGGATGAGGGCTGGTGAAAGAGAGTACAGGTTCTGTTGCTTACAACATCTGAGTTGAATACCTTTATCACGTACTCCACTTGCAACCCTTTGATGGTTGTGAACGGTAGTTCAGTTGTTAACACCTGCATATTGTTTAAGAAATAACAAAAACAAAAAATCACAGAAACACAAACGTGCATTCACATCAGTTAGTCAACT
Source organism: Balamuthia mandrillaris (assembly GCA_031835245.1). Taxonomy (NCBI): domain Eukaryota; phylum Discosea; order Longamoebia; family Balamuthiidae; genus Balamuthia; species Balamuthia mandrillaris. The sequence goes on along the minus strand of JAVKOQ010000157.1, from coordinate 103,594 downwards.
GTAAACAAAAACAAAACATAAGGTCACGAAAAAAAAAAGACCTGATACGTAGCGTCGGTCTCATTTGCCGAGTCGAAGAAGTACGCCTTGAGATACCCACTTAACTCTGGGCTGCTTCCAAACAGGTTTATCTAACATAGTTATTGTGTTTGAAAATAAAGGACCAAGTTAAAATTAAACAACAAGTAAGCATAAACCTACACATTTGTGCTTACTTACCATTCCATGTTCAACCACAGGAATATCTCCAACAACATCCACCGCCAATGTACCCCTGTTGCTCTGCAAGAACGAGGCGGAGGCCTCCACCGCCAACCGCCCAACCTCAAACGGCTCAAAGCCCCATTCCTCCAACCAATAGGCGCTGTAGACCAGCCCATCGTTCGAAAAGTCTTTGCAAGAGATGTCCCCATTGCCTACCACCATCCCTCCCTCGTTCACGAACCGCTGCTCCACGCTCACTTTGGGCCGTTCCAAAGAAGATGGGGAGAAGGAAGGGCGGAGGTTGAGGAGACCGCCTTGTTGAATGGTGAGCGAGTTCTTGACGTAGAGGTAAGACGCGCCGACGAGACGAAGGCTTACGAGCGGGTAAGAGTCGAGAGAATATAATGTCGGATAGCTTTTTTGAAGAAACAACAAGAAAGAGAGGAAAATGTTTGAAAAAACGAAACCGTATAAAAGAGAGCAACAGACGAAAGAGAGAGAGGGTCGAAAAAAAAAAGCGTTACATCATTTCTTGCGTCCCGCTGATCACAGTGTTGTTACCCAGCACCAAGCTTCCAACCGTCACGAACGAGGCAGAGTCCAACACGACCTCGTAGGACCCGGCTATGGTGATGTCGACGTGATCCTGGTTGGTGCTGGGCACCACCTGTGGCTCCCAGTTGGCGGGGTCGTTCCAGCGGCCGCTTCTCCCCTCTCTCCACGTGACGGTTCGCGCCCGACATGCAGGGAGAGGAAGCAGAAGAAGAAGGGCAAAAGTGAATACGAAGAAGGAGAAGGAGAAGGAGAAGGAGAGTCTTGGCTGCTGCATTCGCTTCTTTTTATTTTTATTCGGAAGCTCCGTCCGTCCCCCGAAGAGAGCCCGCAGTTTCAAAGAAGAAGGCAACAAAATTTTTAATTCTATAACTGTTAATGATATAATTATTATACATTACTAATTAATTTTTAGATTTTGGGTTTCTTTTTTTTAAAAAAAAAACATAGAAAAACATGATGGATACATACAAAAAACTTAGTGCGCGGACGAAGAAGCAGAAGCTTTGTTGAAGAAAGCAAGTTTGTCTTTGACGGAGGCACTCGCGGCGGCGTCCACCTCCTCCGCCTTGTTGTGGATGTTGCTGTTCACGAAGGGTTCCGAAGACGCTCTCTCTCTTCCTTCTTTTTGTTCCCGTTGGGAGGAAGAACGCGAAGAAGACGAGCGGTTTCTATGATGATGACGCGAAGAAGTAGCAGAGGAAGAGGAATTCGACTCCATTTGGCTCTTTGTCAGCGAATAGGAGGAAAGAGGAGAGACAACGGTGGATGCGCTCTGTTGTTGGGTCATCCAAATGGGGATGGGCGGCTTGGGGGTTCTCAAGCGAGCGGCAGAGTGAGGCAAGGAAGAGGCAGCTTGTTTCTTTGGGACGACTACTTTGGCCACTAAAGAGGATTTGGAGGGCAGAGAAGAAGAAGAGAAGCAGCGTTGTAATTGTTGGGAGTTGTTGGAAGAAGGCGAAGAAGCATTTGCCCGTTGGGCGGCGGCTAAACTCTCAAACTTTTGTTGAAGCGCTGCAACGGAAACTCGACCGGGGAAGGAGGCAGGAGCAGAGGAAGGAAGAGAAGGAGATGAAGGAAAAGAAGGAGTTTTGTGACCGCGAGGAGATGTCGGAATGGATTGAGGAGGAGAGTGGGTAGGAGAGGTGGAGGTGGATTGAGCGGGAGTTGTGAATGGAGTTGGAGAAGGAGAGGGAAGAGGAAGTGGAGGTGGAGTTGCCGAGGCAGACGGAGAAGAAGGAGGAGAGGAAGAAGGAGAGGAAGGAAGGCGAGAAGTAGGTGAGTACGTGGTGATGAAAAGTTTGGCCGGAGATACAGAGTCGACTTGTTTCTTGTAAGGAATAAAAGTGGGCGGAGACGCATCTCTACGACGGGTTGGAAAGTTGGACGAAGTCGAAGTCTTTGGAGTTGGAGATGGAGATGAAGATGAGGATGATGAGCGGGGAGGAGAAGTATTTTCGTTTCTTAGAGTGGCCACACGGGATGGAGACAACGAGTGTGAGCGAGAGTGTCCACTTGTCTTTGTGCGAGCTGGAGTTCTTTGTTGTTCATCTTCCTCTTCCTCTTCCTCTTCCTCTTCCTCTTCCTCTTCAACATCCGATTTACTGCTTCCTTCTCGTAGGTTTCGTTTTGAGGAGGAGCGACCGAGAGGAGAGGGAGCAGAGGGCTGTGAGGTGGAGGCTGAGCGGTTGCGATGAAGAACTGAAGAGGTTCGACCGTGAGGTAAAAGAAGAGGAGGGGCTGGGTTGGGAGTGACTGATGTTGAACTTGTTTCCTTTGCTTTGGTAGTAGCAGAAGGCGAAGAGGTGAGGCCATTTGCAGAAGAGAAAGAAGTAGAGCTGTCTGTCGCTTGTTTCTTTGTCTTTTTTTCTTTTGCAGTGGTTTCGTTGTTTTTAGTCCCGTTATTTGCATGTTGCATTTGAACAGTATTGCGAAAACGCACCGCAGGAGCATCTGTAGAGTTTTCAGAAGAAGATTGTTGTGTTTGCTCGGAGGATGGTGATTTAATCTCTGTTGATGTTGCAGTTGCTTTTGTGGCTTCGTGTTTAGAACCAGAAGAAAAGATAGAAAGTATAGAGGATTCGGGATTACGGGGTCCACGCGGAGAAGAAGGTCGTGATATCAAATCGGAGGAAGTAGCTTTCGAGAACAGAGTTGATAACACCGATTTAGACTTGCTTCTCTTTCGGTTGCTCTTTTCCTTCTTCTCCTTTTTCTCTTTTTTCTCCTTCTTTTGTTTTTTGGTGGATGACACTTTCTCTGGTGAATTGTTATGTTTACCTTCTTGTTCTTCTTCTCGTCGCTCTCCTTCTTCCTCTTCCTCTTCCTCTTCTTCTTCCTTCTCCGAAGAAGAAGAAGACGCAGGTGAATTGGCGAGCTCTAAGTTTCGTTTTTCGATTTGTACAGCAGTAGATGAGTTGTGCATCGCAACAAGGTTCTTCTCTTCCAAGTTAGTTGTGTGCGTCGAGGTGAAACCCTCAAAGATCAAATCTTCCGCATCATGCCCTGCTATGGTACTATAACCGCGAATGCGTAAAGTGCCATCTCTGCTTGTGTACATGTCTTCAGCTCTCGCTGCTTCCATGTCGTCCGCAATCATCGATGCTGATAATTCAAAGTTTCCTTTCCGTCCTTTATTCCAGAAAAAAAGTCAGGTTTGTTGTTTTTTCGGCTCGTTTGATTTTTGGTTTTGTTTTTGTTGGAAAAGAGCGAATCGGGTAAACGTCCCACCCCACAACGCTAAAAGTCCCACCCCTTCGGTAAACGTCCCACCCCTCAGGTAATTTACCCACCCTAATATGTATTTATAACAACCTATTATTTTTGTGCTATTTTGCCACCAAAGCGTGCGCTGGCCATTATTTTAGAGAGTGGAGAAAAGGGATCAGAAAAATCAAAAATTTATTTTTTAGGGGGCTTTTTTTTTTCGTTTTGTTCTTTTGGCCAGTCTTTTCTTTGTCACGCTGGGCACCTTTTCTTCGTTCTGTTCTTTTTTTGAGGAGAGAGGAGCTTCACGACCTGTGTTTTCTGGTACCGTGGGTTGGGCTTCAGTTGTCGTTTTGGAGAGAGAGGCTTCCTTTTGTCCACTCGGGGATCCTGGTAGTTCACCACGGGTGCGACGCCATAGATCTCTTCCGTTTTACAGTTCTTTTGCCATTGAGAGGTACGCTTTGCTTTGCACTCTTCAAAAATGACAAAAATCAACTTCAGAAAAAGAATCTGCTTGATACAAAAAGTGACAAACATACCACTTTGCGTTTTTGTTTTTTGATTTTGTTGTTTTTTTGGTGCAGCCGCCGCCACCGCCGCTGCCTTTTCTTTGTTGTTTCAGGTTTTGTTAAATTTGATTGAAAGGTACGTTCGGTTTCTGGTGTTTGTGTGAGGTGTTAGCTAAAAGTAGGAAAGGAGGGAGAGATTTTGTTTAAAAAAAAGAGATACTAACTTAATTCAAGCAATCATTCTTCTGTGAGTCGCAGGTTGGTTGCTACTTTCGGCCTCTTTGTTGTATTGCGCGGCCTCCCAGGTGATGACTTCCCTGTAGCATATGCGATTGCTTGTTCTGCTTCTTCCTTGCTAGAGTACTCGATTTTTGGCTCCACTGGATGTTGATGCTTTGTTCCTTGATTTTTGTTTGCATTCAGTTTGTCTTTCTCCTTTTCCTTCTCCTCCTCCTCCTTCTCCTCCTTCTCCTCCTTCTCTTCTTTCTTATTGTTGTGTTCTTCTCCTTCAGAAGTTTCTTCCTCAAGATCTCCGCCGTCGTCCTCACCAAGTTCATCCATTGATGGCTCCTCCAACAGTAGCAGCGCCTGCTGTTCCTCGTCCTGTTCATCTCCCTCCTCTCCTTCCACATCTTCATCATCAAGGGTAACAGGCGCTACACGTTGCTCCAGGGAGTCAGTATCATCTGCTTCAACGATGTCATCTTCAACTATTCTTGCCACTTGGGAGGTGCTGCTGTTGGTGCGTCTTGTTTGTCTTTTCAGCCCAAGCTCTAAAAGGTTCTGATCTGAAAATGTTTTCTGTAGATGAGCAGCAAGTCCAAAAACGTGTTTGCACCTCCTACCATAATACCGAAAGTAAGGACAGGTGCATGAAGGCAATTCTATAGTCACGTCGTACTCATTCCATTTGAAAACGCCGTCAGCAAGCTCTACAAAATGTGCGTTCAATCCTTCTTCTACCTCTTTTTCCTCTCTGTCGTTGTTGTTGTCATCGTTTTTGCTGCCATTCTCTATTTCTTCTTTTTCTTTCTGTTTCTCACTCTGTTGGTGCTGTGCCAGCCGCAATCCCTCTTGATATCTCCTCCAAAGCCGGCAAACACCAAGGCTTGGGCGTTGCTGTAGTACATCGATGCGGTTGAGCTCCACATTGTAGCGGCGAAACACATTGTCTGCTAGCGTTAAGACCAAGTTGTGATCCCCTTTGGTGCCTTTGCAGTGGAAATCACGAAGAATGCTACGAAAGATCGTCTCTGTTGCATTGTTGGTATTCCACAAGCCCTCTCGGTACCCAGGACGATCAATGCTTTTCCACGTTGATGCCCATGGAGGAGAAAGCCAGTTCTTGTCAAAGTACTGCCAAAAACGGGTAATCCTCTTTTTTTGGCAATAGTTCTTCAACACTTTTGTTGCTTCTTCCTCTGCATCTTCTGTCATGGCATGTTGCAGTCTTTTTAACAAACCCAATACACATCCATCATCCTTCCCTTGTTGTTTGGTATTATTGTTAGTTTCTACTTGTATGAGCAACAACGAGAGGGAGAGAGCAGATGCATGAAAGAGAGAGAACAAACCATACTGCGCAACTTTTTTTCTCCACAGTTGTTGTGCATGAAAGTCACACAACACCACCTGAAAGCCAGCACTTGTCGCCCCGTTACGCTCCACCTTGTCTTTGTCGATCATTACGAAGGGTTGCCACGTAGGTTTTGGGGAGTAGATCGTTGTCGTCTGTGTCTCAAAAAAGTGACGAACAGACGAAAGGAAAAAGCGCACAACTGCTGCTCGTTCCTTGCTAGCAACAGCGAAGGCAACAGGCCAGCTCCGTCCCAAGTCATCTTGCACCACCAGTGCCCAAACGGGGGGATGTGACTTGGATAGCTTGTAGATGCTGTCCAGGCCGACTACATCCTTACCCCATCGCTGAAGCACAGTGACTGCATAAGGCGCGATCAGAAAAATCATCCATGGCCGACGGGCCGCCGTGCGATCAAGGATGTACGTTTCACGGCTCTCCAAAGGTGGGAAAAGGATAGTAGAAGCCAGTTCTGGCCGATTCAAGGCCGCTTGGAGGGCTTCTGCTCTGGTTTGCCCTTTCTTGCCGATTCGCAGTTTTTTCCTTCCGTTGTGGATTACAGTGGCAATCTCCTGCACAGTGGGTACATCCCGAGCATCCTTGACCAGCTCACAAGCGCCCCCCAGCAACATTCGTTGCAGCTCGTGCGCCGTCATTGCTCCTCCTCTCCCAATCATTCCGTCTTCTTTTGTTCCTTGCCCATCCATCTGGCGGAGCCACTGCCGAAGCGCAGGTGTCATAGGCAAAGCGGAAGGCGCGCAAAACCCAGGTCCGTGGCTTTGGGCTTCCTTCTGGATGTAGATGTAGGCAGTGTTTAGCTCATCTCTAAACCCCACCCAACGGCTTTGTACTTCACAGTCCTTTAGTTTTTTGTTCTTCTTTCCTCTTGCAGGAGGAGCACAGGCAAAGCCGCCAGAGCAGTGAAGATTCTCGCTGAGTGCAACCTCAAGGACCCCATTCTTCACCTTCTTGACTTTAGGCGCCACCAACACTTTCACTCCTTCAAGGGTGGTCCGCTGATTACTAAGCACCTTCACTCCTGTTCGCTTTGTAAGCCCACGAGTTGATCTCCATTGGACTCGATAAAAGGTCGGAGCATCCTCTCCACCATTGTACAACCGTGAAAGCTGCTGCAATGGAACCTTTCGTTCAAAAATCCACCCGTAAATCTCGGCAAATCTTTTTTTCTTCGCTTCCATAATGAGAAAAAAAAAAAGGAAAAAACAAAAAGCCAAACAAACAAAAAAGGTGTGTGATGGTTGTGTGTAGCTGTTTCTAGTTGAAAGAAAAAAGTTAAAGAAGAAGACCTTGTTACAACCCAAGAAAAAGTAACGGTAACGTTATTGAAAAAAAAGGCGGGAACAAAAAGAAAAGTATGGCGGGCAAGAATGGTGAGAGGAATAACCGTTGACCAAGGATACAGCATGCTTTCAATTCCTGACAGTTTCTTTTACAACGGTTATTCCTCTCGCCAAGCAAAGAGAAACACAGTAGCAATGTAACGATAGAGTTACTCATAATTCATGTCACCCTAATAGGTTGGGACTTTTACCTGAGGGGTGGAATTTTTATCGGTGGGGTGGGAAGTTTATGGTCGTGGGGTGGGATATCTACCATTTTTGCTGGAAAAGAACACTCACAAACCTTCAAAGTAACGCGTGTCATCCTCGCTTTGTAACTTTGGTATGAACGGCATTTTTTTGGCTAACAGATCGTTCCAATCTGTATCCGCAAAGTAAGGATGTTGCTTCAGTTCAGCAGCAGCTTTTTATGTTTGTTTGATTGATTGTGAGTTGCAGAAGATAAGCAAAGAAAAAGCAGAAAAAAAAAAGTACAATAACGCTTGGTAGGATCCATTTCCAACAAATGTTCGATGAGGTCTATCGCTTCTGCTGACAGAGAATCATCTTGTGGCCACCGAATATCTGTATATCATAACAGTTGAGATTGTTCGTTTTCGTGGTGAAGAAAGAAGACAGAATGAAATAAACAAGTGAAAATGAAGAAGAAACAAACCTCTGTTCAAAATATTGGCAAATATTTCGTCTGGACCATCACCAGTAAATGGAGGCAATCCTGTGAGAAACTCAAAGAGTACCACTCCCAATGACCACCAATCCACCGAGAAAGCTAAATGAGAGAGATATTAGATTTCAAACAAGCAAAACGCACAGAGAAATAAAAAGAATGAAAATAACATACAATGGCCAGTGCCAAGAAGAATCTCAGGAGCCAGATAATGAGGGGTGCCGACAATGGAATAGCGTTGTTGCAACAAAGGTAGGTCCTTGCTGTACTTAGTTCCAAAGGCTGCCCGTTCAGCTTCATCGAATTCTACAAGAGTTCTGGTTTTGCTTAAGCTGATTAGACTTTCGTCGCCCGTTACTATTATCGTAGAAAACAATATAGAAAGTAGTGAACATCATTTGGTTTTCAACAGCAAGAGAGAGAGAGAGAGAGAGAGAGAGAGATAACGAACTGCTTTGGTAAAGGCCAGCTTGACTTAATCCAAAGTCTACTAATTTTACATGACCTTCCTCCGTTACCAACAAATTGTCCGGCTATGTCACATAAAGAATAGTTTTAGCAATTCACTCGCTGCTCTCTACTATCTCCTCTCTACTCTGTTGTTGTGAAGGAAAAGAGTAGTGTTACCTTAATGTCACGGTGTACAATGCCAAGCCCATGAAGATACTCCAAGGCCATCGCAGTCTCTGCTATATACGCTTTGGCCATTTCCTCCGGCAGGGCACCCATGCTCTCCAACAAGGCAAAGCAATCTCCGCCTCGAATGTATTCCATCACGAGATACAGATTTCTTCGAGAGTGGAAAGAATAGTAGAGCTTAACGAGGAAGGGATTGTGGATGGAAGAGAGGATCTGACGTTCTACTTTGATCCTATCTACCTGGTTCTTTTTGATCATTTCGGCTGCGTTGTTGCAATAAGTAAAGAAATTAAAAATTTGCAATAGTAAAGCAAAAGTAAAGCTTAAAAAAAGGAAAAAGAAATAGAAACTGATGTAGTACAGGAGAGGGACTCGTACTTTTCGACATGACTTTGATGGCATAAATATCGCCAGTCTTTTTCTTCTTGGCAACATAGACACGAGCGTAACCTCCTCTCGTAATAGGTTTCAATATTTCAAAGTCTTTGATGCTAAGATTCAATACGTCTCTATGAGAGAGCATGCATTCGATTGTTTGTTGTGTTGGTGAAAGGTTGGGTGAGGAAAATGGAATGGTGGTTTTGGGTAGTTGATGTGCAGTTTGGAAAGCTTTGATCTTCTTTTCAATATAACCCAACATCTCTTGCGTTACCCCATAAAAAGGAGATTTTTCAGTTATCCTATTAAGTGACAGAATAAGTTAAATAAAGAGAAACGAGAACGAGGAAGAGCACAAACCGTAAATCAAGAACTGATTTTTTGATGGCGCCTAAAGCGTCAATCGAATGCCAAATAGTGATCGTTCTAAAGTAGAAAAAAGTTAAATGCTACATCTAAAGTAATGAGAAGAAGAAAAAGAGAAGAACATGAAAAGAAAGACAGAAAGAAAGTACTTTTTGATGATTTCTTCCAATTTGTGTAATATCTTTTGCTCATCAGTGCTGAGCAGAGCCTTTAAGCTTGAAGTGTAGGGCCGGCGCATGGGCGACCCAGGCGGCGATGCTGGCAAAGAAGGACTGAGCACTCCAGGGCTCTCTCCTTCATCTGAAGCACCAAAAACTTTATCTACAAGGCGTTCCACCAACTTAAGAAATAATATCATTGTTTTGTTAGAACTGTAGGGCTAGCCTTCTCTTCTTTCTCTCAAAGGTGTCGAATTAAAGAAGACCGTGATAGACAGAAAAAGGATAGTAGCGTGAGACGTGATTACGTACTCTGCGTAATTTACGATCACATTCATACGCTTTCATGGCACAGTTTCGTATTTCCATGCACTCGCAGGAGTGCTCCTTGACGACCGCCAAAGCTATCCGCCTTTCGCATATTCTACACAATAAAAAGTTTTCTGGGCTTTGTCTCTGTACACTATTAAATACAAAGCCACAAGAATACGTGAAGCAATATTAGTCGCAGAGAAAAATTTATGTGTTGAAAAAGACATGAGAAAAAAAGAGAGGTATCTTACATAGCCTCTATCTCGCGAATAGGATTGGATGATTGAGACTGGTTTCGTCTAGCAGACTTAATCCGTTCTTGTTCTACAGATGCTCCTCTCAAACTCTGTTCACAATATTCCTATAGATTCATATTTATTAGCAAATGTAGAGTAAAGTGGAAAGAGAGAGAGAGAGAGAGAGAGAGAGAGAGAGAGAACGTACAATTCCTTCCCAAACACGCGAGACACGCGATAAAATAAGAAGCAGCTTTGTCTTTGCGTTACGTCGCACGCTGCGTTTGCCTTTCTCTTCTTGGGGTGGAGAGGCATCCTCTGCTCCTTGGATCTGTTGGATGAAAGCCTTTGCTTTGCCCTTTCTTAACTCTGTTTTGTTTTTAGGTGTCTTTGAGTAATGACTTTAAAAACGCTCTTAATCCATCTCATTTTTCTCTATTGTACTGATCTCTCTCTCTCTCTCTCTCTCTCTTGCGAAAGTTTTAAGTGACCTTGAGGATCAGTATGCAATATGTTCTCGACCAGTATTTCCAGTTGATCTTCTTTGGCTTCAGGCGTTTCGCCCTTTTGCTGTCGAATCTCCTGAAGCACTCCACTCAGTTCTTTGTCGAGTTTGAGGTTGGTCAAACTGCTCTGTAAGCTCTGGTTCAGACTGTAATTTTTGTATTTCTTGTGAGATAGGAAAGAAATAGAGGCAACAGAGAAGAGGGAAGAGGAAAGAGAACAGAGAAAATAAAAGAAAATAGATAAGAGCAAAGAGCAAAGAGCAAAGAGCAAAAAAGAAGGAAAGGGAGAACAGGAAAGAATGAAGAGGGAAAAACCTTCGAAAATAAGTCTCTCCATTCTTTTGTACGGAGCCGAGGGCAGCAACGATGGCCCTAGTACACCGGTTACAATGCGGCTCGCCGTCTACGTTGGTGAAGTTTTTGACAATGGGCCGCTCGCACTGGTAGCACACAAAGTGGTCGCTGTGCCAGGCCTTGCCCAGAGCCATCACCACCGTCGGCTGCGGTTGTTGTTGCTGTTGGTCTTTGTTGTTGGCCGACTTGCTGGCGGCCGTGTCTATGAGTTGAGAACAGCCGGCACAACGAAGCGGGCCGGCGGGTACAGAAGAAGTAGAGGAAGAAGTAGAGGAAGCAGTTTTGTTGCTTCCTTTTAACATTTTTTTTTCTTTTGTGGTTTTTATGCTTGTTTTCGTTTGGCGCCGTCAAAAGAATAAAAGAAAAAAATAAATACAAACTTAAAAAGCGCTACGGTGCAGCAGATGCAATCAGTCCAAGAGAGTGGAGGAGGATGAGTCTCCCCAGGGAGTTTACAATTAAAAAAAATAACGAAGTTCGAATCGAAAAAAAAAAACGTAGTGACGATAGTGGGACCAATAATAAGGTAACGCGTCTTTCTTCCCTGGCCAACAAATCCCCCTCTCGAGTAAATCCCTCTTCACTTCAGGAAAGGGATATGAAAAAAAAAAAGGAGAGCAGCAGGAAAAAAAAAATAGTGGGTGGGTGGTGGGAGTTCCTGGTCCCGGCGCCTCCTCCTTTTCGGCTCTTCTTCTTGGTTACTACCCTTTCTTCTTTATTTTTTATTTTCATTCAGAAACGAAAATTTTTTGTTTGTTTGAATTTAATTTCAAGAAAATTATCGATCTGAACCAAATCTCGAAAGAATGCCAAGAATGTGCCACTTCGGCTGATCGGCGGGATGCCATTGGTTGCTTTTTTCCCAGTTTTTTTACCCGTTCAGCCAATCATCCACCGAGTGCCCTTTAAAAAATCAAAAAAAAAATTGAAATGCTTGTGTCGTCACGACAATTGACTCAAACAGCGCAGACCAACAGGGAAAGCCGAGTGGTGGTGAAATCGGTAGCGCACGCCAGCATGCTTTGCCGCTACTCTTTGTGTAGTGCCGTCTTTCATTTAGCACAGAACCTTCCTTGCGGCAAGGAAAGGACGAAGAACGGGTAGCATGTTTCCTCTGCGAGGTGGTCCCCCCGGTGCGACGACGAGCTCTGCCTCCGCGTTGCTCTCTTCTTCGAGCATGAGGCTGGTGAACGTGGCGACAAACAGCGAGCTGTTCGATCCGATGATTACGGGGGCTACGGCTGCTCGCCCTTATTCTGGAGGAGTTACAACGACGCGGTAACAGCCTCTTGCTTCTTCGTCTCCATTTCTGTTACTGCTCGTGAGCTTCTTTGCTCTTGTTTTGGACTTGTTCTTTTGCTTTCTCTCGTTGTTGCTCTTGTTTTGTTCCTGACCTCGTTCAGCTGATGCTCTCCTCTTCGTCCTTCTTCTCGTGTGTTTATCCTTCTTCCTTGCAGAGAAATAGCCAAACCCTCGTCGAGTGATCCCTCTCTGGAACCCAAAATGGTTGGTGTTGGACATCACTACACCTGTGCAGCGAGACCTCTTTCGCGGAACCCTCCGAGCCAAAGAGCAGATGATATTGTGCGAGCGCTTCCCTGTAGTTGGCAAGAAGTTATCAAGAAACCTCCAAGGTAATGATCATTGCATCCTCCCACGGTTTGGTTCTCTCTCTCTCTCTCTCTCTCTCTCTCTCTTTCTCTTTTTCTGGTTCTCTTTCGTCGTTTCTCTTTCTCTTTCTCTTGCTCTCTCTTACGTGAGCTAAGTTTAAACGTTCATCAGGGATCAGCTTCAACAGTGTAGAAAGGCTGTTGCAGATGTGGCCAAAGGTAAGTTAAGCCTTAATTCCTTTTTTTAAAATTTTGGTCTCACTCTCTTTGCATTCACAAGACAACGCAGACAATGAGATGAGATCTAGGGTTTTGCAAGCCTTAGAGGCAATGAACTTTGCTGTCACACAAGAACTTTCGCTACTGCGAAAAGAAATGGACTCCATTAGGACTACTTTTCAAGAAGAAATGATCGCTAACAAGGAGTTCGCCCAATCTATAATTTCTCAATGTAAGTTTCTCTCTTCTCTTTGCTCTCTCTCTCTCTCTCTCTCCTTGATGTTCTCTCTGAGCACAACATTCTTTCAACTCCTATTTCAAAAGACGATCCAACAAAAGGCAATGAGTCGCTTCAAATTCTGATGACGCAATCTTTCGAGGAGCTACGTGGATGTGTTACGAATGAATTAAGCGAAGTACTATCTTTGTCAACTTCTTCCTCTTCCCTCGTTCATTTTCTTTCCAACGTAGCTAACAATATTTTGAAGATGGGTAAGAGACTTGATAAGGTCGCAAACATCAAACAATCTCTCTCTAAGGAGAGAAAGCGAACATTGGAAGAGATCTTAGTTAATCAAGAGATGCTTTGTCTCGAGTGGAAAGAAATTTGCGAGAAGAATATGGAAAAAGCACATCAGCAAATGAAAGACAAACTCAACCAACAAATCGCTCAACTTTCACGTCGCCTTTCTGCAAAACTGGATGCTGTCGCTTCTTCTTGGAAGAAAGAAACAACAGAAACTCTGCGCCAGATACGAGAAGAAGAAAAACAAGAGAAAGAAGAGAACGAACTCCAACAAAACCGAAAGGTGGAGGAAACAAAGAAAAGGCAAAGAGCGGTAGCAGACGCAAAAGAGGAAGATGAAGACGAGTACAAGGATCAGGTGTTCCGAAAGATCATCCAAGCAAAGAGAAGACGAAACCATTTATCGCAAGCAGAGCCTACCCCGCCATCAACTCTTCCTCAACTCTACCTTTTCGAAGAGTAATACCAACAAGGTTTGTTATTTAAGTGATATCCGTTCTCTTTAAGCCACGTTGCTACTTCTAGATGGTTGTTAAGGAGGGCAAATACCTGCCGGGCTAAAATACTGAAAGGACATCCGTTGGCTATGACCCTTTGGAGCGTCTCCAAATGGCCACGCTTTGCAGCCGCTCTCCAGGTCCTCACCCCAAGCGCATCCATTCTCTCTGGCATCTCCAAATGCCCCATTCGCTGGGCAAGTCTCTTTTCGTTTTCGCTCTAAAGGCATCCGTTGACTTTGGCCCATTCCAAGGTAGGTCAGCGAGGAGGAAGAGTAGACCCCCTTGCAGGGACAGCTTCTGCCGGAGGGGAGGGAGAGCTGCTGGGGATGCGCAAGCATCCGTGTCGGACACTGCTCCGTTCGTTTCTCCTCTGTTGTGGTTAGTTATGAGAGAGGACAGGAGAGAGCGTGGATTAACCGATTTCACGACGACACGATGGTTTTTTTTTTGCAACCAGCTACCCGCGACGACATGAATTTATTCCACACAAAAAAAAAAAAAAGAACAGAGTGAAGATGAGAACAAGGGAACGTCGACGTACGCTGCGGTTGTTTGGAGGACGAGGGTGGAGCTGGACGTTGTTTGCAGCTCTGTTTTGTACATTGAGTTGTTTGTGCCACGCCACTGTAAATGCACTTGTTGGTCAACAACGTATTGCCCCACCCACCCACCCTTGCTTTCTTGATTGTTGTTCTTAGCTTGTCTAAATGGCCCTCTTTGCTTTTTTTTCCTACCCGAAGCTTGCACCAGCGCAGAGGACTGTCCTTCTCATGCCACGTGCGTCAAACCCGCGGAAGACGTAGCAGGAGAGTGCCATTGTGATGAAGGCTACACCAACCATGAAGGCACCCTCGATTGTGACTACCAGCAGAAATCGAAAAAGAGCGCCTTTCTTCTTACCTTTTTATTGGGTCCTTGGTTCGTTCTCTCCACTCTCTTCTCTACTCTGCTTCTCTCTTTGCTACTGCTTCTCTGCTGCTCTCTTTCTCTGCTTCTCTCTGATTTGTTGTTCTCTCTCCGCTTCTCTCTTCTTCTCACACGAACAAACAAACAGGGGAGCAGGTCGGTTTTATCTCGGCTACGTGGGAATAGGCGTGGCCCAGCTGCTCATCAGTCTGTTTCTTTGTTGCTTGCCATGCGTTCCGTTCTGTTGTCTGTGTTGCAACTTTGAGGACCGGCGGCTGGCCTCCATGTTGTACGGGTGCATGGTCTGCACGTTGGTCACGGGCACTCTCACCATTTGGATTTGGTGGCTTGTTGTACGTCTCCCTGTTCTGCCTTTCATTTTTCTTTGTCCCTTGCTACTCCCTTCCTGTTCTGGTGACCTCCAGCACTTTTGCTGTCGTTCTTTCGCTCTTTTAAACGTTTCTTTGTTTTAAACCATGTTGTAGGATTGGATACTGATTCTGAAAGGAGAGCTTGATGACAGTGATGGCTATGCTCTGGAGAGCGATATGTAAAAATAGCAAACAATAACACAACTCGTTCCTTGTATAAAAATATCCTTCCATCCAAACTCCAACGCAACAAACCTCGGTGCATCAATGTGACTTCTGCATTCCATTTCATTCACTCCCTCGGAGATGATAAGCAGAGTGGTGGCCGTTTCACCACCAAAACGATGTTAGAAATGAGACCACACAACGGAGCGAGGAAGTATTCGGAAGGGGAGCACGCCAAGAGAAAAGCGGTGGTTAGTCTTTCTCCTGTTGCCAGGCGACCCCTCTGTTGCATCACAACTGAGACAATCCTGACGAAATCTACACAAAAAATACAAACATTATAGCGCATTTCAAAAGCAACTGTAACGCTTTTGGACAAGTTTTCAATCAAATGCTTCAGATCGAGAACGAACTGAGTTCAAACCGAAGGGTTTAAATAGCTTTGACTCCCTTTATCCATTCAAACACAACACCACAAAAAACAACACTCGAACACAACGTGCTTCAATTCACATTGCAAACTATGAAGCTGCTTATTGCTATCGCTTTGCTCAGCCTTTGCTGTCTTGCGTCTGCAGCCCCTCCTCACAGCGGCAAACGCATCAGATCCTACGATGGAGGATATGACGGCGGATACGACGGAGGAGATGACGTGGAATACATTTCACCGGAGATCGAATGGCAAGAGTATGAACACACGATCGATATGCCTGAGCTCTGTTTTGAGGACATTGTCCTTGACGAGGTGGTCGTGCCATACATCTGGCCAGGCGACCTCAAAGTCCCTGACGTGTGCTTCCCTGAGATCGAGATGGGAGAGTTGGAGCTGCCAAAGGTGAAGGGTCCTACCATTTACATTCCTGGTAAGAAACTCCGTCTTCAAATTTGTCTTGTTTTATTCTCTTACTCTCGCTCACCCTCTTTCTTTTCTTCTCTCCTCTCTCTCTCTCTCTCTCTCTCTCTCTCCTTGCTCTCTATCTTCCTCAAACAAACAGAAATCAAGTTCCCTAAGATCCAGCTTCCTCCCATCAAGTTTCCGGACATCCAACTGGAGGAGATCTGCATCCCCAGCATCCCTGCGCGTGAGATCTGCTTGGAGGACCTCTACCTGGAGAAGGTGGACATCCCCAACATCCAGATCCCCACCATTACCGGACCAGTCTTGACACTGCCCAAGATCCAAGTGGACGCCATCAAGCTGCCCAACATCAGGATCCCCAACGTCCAAGTGCCTGACATCAAGTACGAGTATGAGATCCCTCACATTCGCTTCCCTGAGCCTGAAGCTCCGGGATATGATGGCGGTAACGTCCAGGACGGTGGTTACTATTAAGCCACACATAAATTTTTGTTTTGTAGAGAGGAATTGTTTTAGTCATATTTAAGCTGCAATATGCAGAGCAATCAGCAGAAATAAAAGGTTAACCCCAAGAACCAAGAAGCATAAAACGGAACAAAAAAAAAAGGTATTGCTCTCCTGAAAGGCCACTATAGCAGCAAGCTTCCAGCGGACGCATAGCTATGCGAGGCCACAAGTTGCTCAAATCGTTCTCCTTTTGAGCACCAATACTGTAGCATCCCCATGTCGTCATGAATAATACACCCGCAAAATTATTTCCTCCTTTTTTAATTCAAAAAAATTTGAAAAAGAAAGTCACCAAAGAATGAGCCGAGGTGCTGGTTCTGCAGGCGTTGCAATCCCGGACAGCCCCTCCTCCTCCATCATAAAAAAAGCAGAATGGATCCATTGCATGCGTTTATTCCGAGACAAATACAAAGAGGTTACAAGAAATCGATTTGGTAACGAGTCATATATTTCATTCTTTTTTTCTTATATAGCTAGTTTTTTTTCCTATATAACTTTGTTTTTGTTTTTCTTCTTTTTGAACATTTAAACAACAGAAAACGACTCGACTCATGTTACGCAGTTGAAGGTGGTGTTGTTATCCTCGGCCGAGTGCGTTTTGATGGAGGTGATCCGAAAAACGAGGAACGAAAGCAACGAGCGGTACTCTTTGGAAGAGCTGCTCGTGCTGAACAAACATCTCGGAAAAGCGGTGGAGGTTTGTTTTCTTCTGTCTTGACTTCTTTGTGGCAAGTGTTTATTCTATGTTTTCGTATTTTCGCTTTTGTGACTCTTTATATCTCTCTTTCTCTCTTTCTCTCTCTCTTTCCTTTCTTCTCCTTCCTTCTCTCTTTCTCTTTTTTTGTCTCATTCTTTTGCTTAAAACAACAATAATAGGCGTTAAATGCAGCACCAAAGAAAGCAAAGTATAATTCTGGCTCTTTAACCTCCAGAAACACCAGCAAGTTTCACCCCAAGTCTGATCGCAGTCTCCGCTCTATATTCACTCCTTCCAGCAAAGACTACTCTGCCCCTGTTTCTTCTTCTCTCGCTTCAGATGCATCCTCTTCTTTATCTTCTTCCATCACTCTTTCTTTGGAAGCTTCTTCGTCTTTTCTGTCTTCTTCGTTTTCATCTTCTTCTTCTTCCTCTTCTTCTCTCTTAAACGATGACCAACTGAGCGACTCTTCTTCCTCCTCTTCCTCTAAAGAAGAAACGAGAAGAAGAAACAAAGGGTACGAAAGCAGAGAAGAAGAAAACGAAACAACTGAAGAGGAATCAGAAGATAAAGGAGAAGGAGGCTTGCTGACTGCTCGACAAGTGTACTCCTCTCCTTTTGCTTTGACTTCTGCCGAAAGCAAACTCTGTCAAGCGAGAGAGGAGATGGAGATGTATCTAAACTTGTTGGAGTCACGAATAGGGCTTTTGCAGAGGATACTGAACTCGAGCGACTCTCTGACTGTTGTGATGGCCAACTCTCAAAAGTGGTATATTGTTGGAAAGGTTAGTTTTCGTTTCTCTTTGTCCTTGTCTTTCTGTCTTCTTTCTGTCTCTCTTTCTCACTTTCTCTCTTTCTGTCTTTCTGCCTTTGTCTTCTCCGTCACTTTCTCTCTTTCTCTTTCTGTTCTTGTAACATCGGTTGTAGTATTTACACAAGATAAGAGTGAGCGGACTTTTGGAACAAGCACCAAACACCATTTTAGCTCTAGAGAACACGACCGAGCTGCCTCTCCCACACGGCATTTCTCTGCTGCAAGGAGAGAAGGTCCTGTGCGAGCAACCAGGAGTTCGAACTCGCACGCTAACTCCGTTCAGCATGAGGCCCATTCTTGCAGGCTGCACTTTGTTCATAACGAATTGGAGAGTTATCTTTTATTTTGACGAGCCACATATTGAATATTCGGTTTGTATATTATTCCTTTCTTTATCTTTATCTTTATCTTTATCTTTTTTCTTTATTCTTTTTCTTTTTCTTTTTCTTTTTCTTTTTTCTTTTTCTTTTTCCTTTTCGTTTTGTTTGTGCACTGTGTGGTCTCTTGTTAACCTTCTTCGTTTATATTGCCTTTCGTTTTTCTCTCATTTAGTATTTTCCGGTTCATTGCATTCAATCGATGGATAAACACGGTGGCCGCAACCATGGCGGTAGTGGCTTGGAAGACTATCGCATCGATCTTTACCTCAAGGTTTTTTTTCTTTCTTTCTTTCTTTCTTTCTTTCTTTCTTTCTTTCTTTCTTTCTTTCTTTCTTTCTTTCTTTCTTTCTTTCTTTCTTTCTTTCTTTCTTTCTTTCTTTCTTTCTTTCTTTCTTTCTTTCTTTCTTTCTTTCTTTCTTTCTTTCTTTCTCTCTTCTGTTATTTATTTCGTTGAAAAAAAAAAAACACAAAACAAAGGATCTTCGTATCTTTCGTCTTTGTTTTGACAAAGATACAGCAGTCTATGAGGGCGGTCTTCCTCCTCGCCGCATGGTCTTCACCACTCTTCTTCGCTGCCTCCAAACGCCCATCACGCTTTTCTTTGCGTTTCGCTATCGTCCAATCCACAGCGTTGAATTGTCTCCACGTTACCTATCATCATCATCATCCCCTGCTCCTTCCGCTTCTCGCCTTTCGGCTCCTTCTCAGCTTCAAGAGGATGGATGGAATATTTACAACCCTTGGGCCGAGTATCGACGGTTAGGAGTCGGAGTGGATGAGGAGGAAATAGGAGGCGGAAGCAGCAAGTGGAAGATCACGGCCATCAACCAGGATTACTCCCTGTGTTCTTCTTATCCGGCTGTCTTCGTGGTGCCGGATGGCATCTCCCATTCCGCTCTCTTTGCTGTTGCAAAGTTCCGATCAAGAGGTCCTCTGTCTTTCTTCCTTCTCTTGTTTTCTCTCTTATCAACTTATTTTTCTTCACTCACTTGTTCTTCTTATTCTTCTGCTTCTTATTGCTGTTCTTCTTCTTCTTCCTTCTAAACAACAGGAAGAATACCTATTCTCTCATGGAAGCACCCAGCTACACAAGCAAGCATCGTTCGTTGCAGCCAGCCCAAAACCGGAGTTTCTCGCAACTCCTGCCCCGAGGATCAAAACTTATTGCAAGCCATCCTCAAAGCCACACCCAACGCCACTCGTCTTCATATATTGGATGCAAGACCGAAAGCAAATGCTATGGCCAATACGGCTATGGGCGCTGGCTACGAACTGGCTGGCGATTATGCCAATTGTTCCCTAAGTTTTCTTGGTATTTACTATTTCTTTCGTGTCATCTCCTCTTGTTCTTATTGTTCTTCTTGTGCTTGTTCTTGTTCTTCTTCTTCTTCTTCTTCTTCTTCTTCTTCTTCTTCTTCTTCTTCTATGTTTCAACATTAACAAACCAACAACAACAACAAAAAAAAAAAACAGGAATAGGAAACATACATGTAATGCGTGACTCTTTGCGTCGTGTGAGAGACCTGGCGGAGACCTACGGAGGAACGGCGGCCGGCTATGACGTTGGTCTTTCCATGATGAACTCCAGAGATGATCTTTCTCTCCTTGCAAGTGATGAAACCTCCGGCACTTCTTCTGTCTCCACCTTTCGCACCCATTCCTCCAAACATCAACATCAAGACCAAGAGGACTACAACATGAAAAAGAACACCTCCTCTCGATTCCTTCGAATGGTCAACTCTACTTCCTCGGACGGCAATGGCAACAACAACAAAAGCAAGAGAAAACAAAAGAACAGCAACAAAGACAACAACACTCTCGACTCCTCCTCTTTCCCCTCTTCCTCCTCCGTTTCGTCGGACAACAGTTCCGACAACAACACCGACAAATGGTTCTCCGCTTTGGACGCCACCCAATGGCTGCACCACGTCAAGCTTCTCCTGCAATCCGCCGTTCGCGCCGCCCTCCTCGTACACCGCCTCGGCGAGCCCGTGGTCGTGCATTGCAGCGACGGCTGGGACAGGACCTCTCAGCTGGTCAGCCTGGCGCAGCTCCTCCTGGACCCCTACTACAGGACCATCGTGGGCTTTGAGGTGCTCGTGGAGAAGGAGTGGCTGCGGGCCGGCCACCAATTTGCCCTCCGCCTGGGGCACGACGGACATTTCGCGCACAAGACCTCCAAGAAGAAGACCGGCGGGCGAGGCAAGAAGGGCGAGAAGAAACAGAAGGAGCAGCAGCACAACAACCTGGCCAAGCAGCGCTCCCCCATCTTTTTGCAGTTCCTGGATTGCGTGTGGCAGCTGATGGGGCAGTTCCCCTTGGCGTTCGAGTTCAACGAGAACTTCTTGGTGGAGCTGATGGACGGCATGTTTGGGTGCAAGTACGGCACCTTCCTGTTCAACACGGAGCAGGAGAGGAAGGAAGTGGATTTGGCCAACAATACGGTTTGCCGTCTTCTCGCTTCCCATTCTTTTTTTTTTCCTATGTTGTACTAAGAAAGCCATATAGGAATCCCTTTGGACGTATCTAAACACCCATTTGGACTCGCTGAACCTCCGCAACTACTTCTACGAGGCCAACAAGAACTTCAGCCCCACCACATGCAGCGTGGACCTGCTCCTCCCCAACTGCAGCTTCCGCAAGCTGCGGCTGTGGCAGTCCTATTACTTCAGAGGGGTGGAGGGCAGCTCCCTCCTCCTCAACTTCAACTTTGAGACTTTTGCTGGAGAGCTGCTGAGAAGAAAGGACGAGGAGATCGCTCGGCTGAAGGCTGCACTGCTTCAACAAACGAGAGGCGGTGATAAAGAAGAAGAGAAGGCAGAAGAAGAAGGAGGGAAGGAAGGAGAGAAAGAGAAGGAGAAGGGCAAAGAAGCGAAGAAGAAGAGAGAGAGCAGTTGGTTGACGTATAAGATATTCATGCAAGACCGAATGTTGGAAGAAGCTAAGAAACAAGAGAGAAAGACAGAAGAACAACAAAACATAGTTGAAGAGAAGAAAGAAATACAGATGGATAAAAAGAAGGAAGCAGAAGACACGAACAAGAGGAAAGAACTAGTGGAAGACGAAGAAGAACAAGAAGAAGATTCGTCGTCGTTGGGAGAAACAACGACCGACTTTACTACAGAAGAACAAACAGAGGAATCCGCGTTTTCCTCCGGCTCTTCGTCTTCCTCTGCAGAAGAAGAAAGCGACGGCGATAAAACGGACGAGAGTGAAAAAGAAGAAGAAGAAGAACAAGAAGAAGAACAAGAAGAAGAAGCACAAGAAGAAGTGAAGGAAATATTAACATCAAGTTGGAAGAGCTACAAAGTCAACAAACAACAACCCCAACGACCAGAGACGCAACGACTGATGTCTCCTCGTGGGGAACAACAGCAGCAACAACAACAACCAAAAGCAAAAGAAAAAGAAAAACCAAAAGAAAAAGAAAAGGGAGGAAAGAAGAAAGAACCAGACGAAAGTGAAGCGGAAGAAGGAAGAAAGCTTCAGAGGGAAGAAACCGCAGCAACCAAACAGCCGGCTGGAGCAGTTCGGAAATGGTTCTTTTTGGGCAAGAAGCAACAAACCTGAACGATACATTATTCAGTTCATATGTGCAGTTTATAACAAGCTTTTAACAAAAAACAAAATGCTAAAAAGAACCAAAGAAAGAAAGAAAAACAGAAGAAGAAAAACCTGTTTTTCCTTACTTCTTATGTACTTCCCTTCTTCCTCCCGACACATCAAAAGATGGATTGTTGCAGAGAGGGAAGAATGGAAGATGGTGAGATGAACTCGAAGGAAGGCAGCTCCAGTTCTGTTGGCGGGCAGTAACGGAACCACAACACAGTTCCTCCAAATACCGTTGCTGCCTGTTATTTTTTTAAAGAAAGGTACACAGCGAAATGAACACTCAAAGAATGAAGAAGAAGAAAAAGAAGAAGAAGAAGAAAAAGAAGAAGAACAAGAACAAGAACAAGAACAAGAAGAAGAAAAGAACAAGAAGAAGAAGAAAACAAGAAGAAGAAGAACCAAGCAGAAGCAAAAGAAGCCAAGAGAAGAAGCAAAATAAAAAAAAAAACGAACTTTGAGGATAGTGAGAGCTTGTTTGAGCTCCTTAGGATGTGCAGCCAGGTACCACTTGAGCCACTCCGCCACAGTGATCATGTTCTCCTCCTCTTCATCATCAGGAGCAGGAACAGAAGTAGCAAAAGGCGAAGCAGGAGCAGCAGAAGGACGACTATGGAGGCGACGACGAGCCTCCAGCTGGTGGTAGAGCCACAAAGGGGAGGCTGCGGAGTAGTGCCAATGCCGTCGTTGGTGGTAGAGGGCACCCCCAGCAGCAGGAGGAAAAGGGCGTAGCAGTCGCAGAGTGCTGGAAAAAGAAGAGGAAGATGCTGACGACGAAGCAGCCACGGAGGCAACAGCAGGAGCGTTGGGGATGGTGGACATAGGTGAGGGGCTTGCCTCCGCTCTCGGCCGCTCGGCTTGCAGGGTTGTTGGTGACTCAACCGCTCCGTCCCCATGAGGGGCGAGGTGCATGCCCACTGCCGCTGCAACGTTGCCCGCTCCTCTTCCACTCGGCCGAGCAGCACCGCCTCCTCCAACGTACGACATCTCTCTCTCTCCTGCAGGCAAAGGTAAAACAAAAAAAGTGATTCGAGGAAACTTCATTTTGTTTTCTCTGGCGATAAAATTTTATTACTATTTACCTTGATTTTTGGAGACCGAGAAGAACAACCGGCAATGGCGCAATTGGTAGCGCAGCGGACTGTAGTTGTGACAAATAGCTTTCCGTTGGTTCCTGGTTCGAGTCCGGGTTGCCGGATTTCTTTTTTCGTTTTCTTCTGTTTTTTGTCGACTTCTCTCTCTCTTCTCCTCTCTCTTCTCCAATGCTATTTTTCTTTTTTTTTATTCTTTCGGTAATTTTTCGTATTTTTTTTTGTACATCTTCATTTATTTTCTATGCCAAGGTTACTTGCCAAACACTTTAACAGTGCTGACGATGGCCGTCCGACAGGAAGGACAGCGCACCTTGTCCTTTGCTTGTTGGTTCACGATGGACGCCGCACAAACGTGACAAAGTATGAGGTGGCCGCAAGGCAGGCACAGCGTGTCGATGTTCTCGCTCATGCACACGATGCACTCGTTCCTCTCTTTGGCCTGCTTGACCTCCTCTTTGGCGGCGGAGAGGAGCATCTGGGAGACGCGATCGCAGCTCAGCTTGAGGGTTGCGAGCAGGTCCTCCATTTCGGGGAGAGAGAGGGAGGACACTAGCTTCGGATCTCCGGATAGCAGTCCTATCTTTCTTTCGTGGTCGGCAACTGTTATTTTGTTGTAGGAGAAAAAGAGAGAAGCAAAGAAATGAAAGGAGGAATGTCAATAATAAAAAAAACAAAATTTTGTCAGGAAAGCAGGGAGGAGAAGGAAAATGAGAATGATAAAAGAGAAACGTACAATCTCCATGTTTACAAGCGATCTCAGAGGACCGCTTCAGATGTTTATGGCTGCCCCGCTTTTTCTCTGTTGATGTCGTTCGCGTTTCTTTTTCTTTCTCCTTTTCTTTCACTGCGGCGACGGTTGTTGATGTTGAAGGCAAAGATGCTGCAGAGGATGACGATGGCACAACAAAGTGTTTAGAATGTTTGCCAATTGGTTTATCAAGCTCCCATATTCCTCTTTTGGTCACGGTGTAACTCCCTAAGCCGTGTCTGTTGTCCTCTTTCCACTCTCCTTTGTACACATCTCCGTTGGAATATACAAACTCTCCAAACCCATGACACTATTTTGTTTTGTTTTGTGTTGTTTATTTGGGTTCGTTAGCGAAATACAGAAGAGAGAAGCGAGATGGAACCAAGAAAAAGGCTGAGAAGAATACAAGCTGAGAGGAGAGAAAAAAAACATCAGAAAACGAAGCTTTACCATGTTATCTTTGCATTCACCCTCATATCTCCGACCATCTGGCCAAGTCATCACGCCATAGCCACAACGTTTGCCTGCCTTCCAGTCCCCCGAGTAGACCCGGCCGTCTGCCCAGGTCATCGTGCCTTTGCCTTCTTCCTGATCTTCCACCCAATAGCCCTCATACTTTGTGCCGTTTTGGTAGATTCGGATGGCGAATCCATGAGCTTTGCCGTTTTTGCATTCTCCTGTTGGATCATTGTCATCAGTTGAGAGGCAAGTATTAAATGCAAGACAAGAATACAGAGAACGAGAACGAGAACGAGACATAGAACAACGTAGTAAAGAGCGAGAAGAACAGTAGAAAAAAAACCTTCGAAACGCTCTCCGTTGGGCCAGTGCATGACACCTCTGCCATGAGGCACTCCCTCCCTAAACGAGCCCGAGTACTTCTTGCCGTTGGCCCAGGTCATGGTGCCCTGCCCGTGCGGCTGTCCCGCCGCATTCCTCTCTCCCTGATAGACCGCTCCCCCGTTGGGCAAAGAAGAAGAGGAAGAAGCAGCAGCGCCAGCAGAGCTGCTGAGGGGTTGCCCGCTTTGTGGCGAAGAAGCTGAGTTGTTGCTGTTGTGGTGATGGTGGTGGTGGTGATGCCGTGAGCGTCTGCTACCTTCTCGACTGCCGCTTCCGGAGAGAGGTGGGGAGAGGTGCGGAGGAAGGCCATGAGAAGCTGCGGCGGCATTGGTGGCGTCGATGGTATATTCGTTGTGGTGGTTGGTCGGCAAAGAAGTGCCAGCGGTTGAGGTTGGTGGGATGACCGCTGACCGTTGGGAGTGTCGAGAAGCTCCTATTCCTAACATAGCAGGGAGTGCCGCCATCTTTGTGCTAACCAGCAACAACAACAACAACAACAACAACAAAAAGGAGAGAACCAAAGGAAGAGATGAGTCGATCGAAAAAAAATAAATAAAATAAATATATCTGAGTTTGAAAGGGAGTTGTTTTTTTTTTTGAAACCTGTTGTTTCGCTTTTGATCTTGGGGGGGGGGAAAAAAAAAAACACGGGGTGGACCTCGCCTCCCCCGCCCACTTTCAGGATAGCCCACTACTGCAATCCAAAACAATTTTTTTCCTGTTTCCTGTTTTCTTTTTCATTTTGGAGGTGAAATTTCATCGTATCCATCCAATGGGTTTTCAAAAAAGGGGATGGATCATTGGTGTCCTGGTTTGATTTACGATTGGGGAATTCGGATCGGAGGATTATCTTAAAATGGAAAGAAACACCCAAAAAAAAGGGATGCTTGTCGGTTGACCAAAGTGGAGCTATAGCTGGGGGTTGGGGCTTGCCTGTTTCTGCCTTCTTTCAAACTTTTTTTTTTTTTGCTTGCAAGCAAGAGACCTCATCGCCACAGCCGTTGACCCAATTCTGGTTGGTTTTCCTTTCCTGCGGGCCAAAGATGTTTAAACGGAGGTCTCAGGTGAATGACCTGCTTAAAGCCTCTTCCAAGCGTTCGGTGGGATCCTCGTTCTCTCTCTCTCTCTCTCTCTCTCTCTCTCTCTCTCTCTCGCTCGCTCGCTTCTCTCGCGTCTCTCCTGAGTCTTTTTTGTTGCACGAAGACGCTTGTTCATCCTGATTTGCTTTAATGTGCTCTAAAAGACCAAAGGAATGCCCTCCAAGAAAGAATGCGAACGAGTCTTCAAAAAGTTTGACTTGAGTGCCACGGGGGTTATTTCATTGGTATAGTTGTTTCCTCCTTCCACTCCTATCCAACTTGAATCTAATCTTCTCTCTCTGTCTCTCTCTCTCTCTCTTATGCTCTGTACCTCTCCAACGGTACCAGGATGACACCAGAAATGCTTTGAAGTTTATGGGCTTCCGGTTTGACGAGGAAAATACCAAACTGGTGCGTCTTTGTTCCTCCCTTTGTTGTTCCTCCCTTTGAGGGGATTTCTGCAGTTACTTTACTCATCATGGACCAGATACTGCAAGTCTTTGACGAAAACAAGAACAAGCAGACCGAACTCGATGAGGTACGTGCCTCTTGAGGCGTCCTCTTTACGTTATTAACATCATGATTACAAACAACTTTAATTATTATAACAGTTTGTTGGTTTGGTGAGTTTCGCCTATGCCCTCAAGGAGAGCTTCCGCAGGGGCGGCGGGACGGGAGAGACCAAGGCCCTGGGCAGCGTGGGCGTGGCCCGGGCCCTCCAAGCCCTCTCCGACCTGACCAACGACCGCTGGCATTTCATGGACCAGGGCACCTTTGTGCTTGAACTTGGACACGATGAAGAGTTTTGTTTCCTCTCTCTCACTCTCCCTCCCTTCTTTGCCTCTCTCTCTCTCTCTCTCTCTCTCTCTCTCTCTCTCTCTCCGTTCTCTCAACCTTTTTTTATTGCTGTTTTATTTTATTTTTAAATACTTTTTCTTTCACTGTTTATTTGTTTTCAATTTTTTAAACTTTTTTAATGAATATGAAACAAATAGAAATGCAGAGTTTACGGACTATTGCTTCCAAGTATTGTACCTTATGGCCGCTCAGATAGCGTTCCGAGCGACCGACTCTGAAAAAAAGGGCTATATCAGCACCCACCGACAGCGTCGCTTGTTGAAGGACCTCGGCGTTTGTCGCAACAGCACCGCGGTAAACTCTTCTCTCTTTCGCTTTCTTTCTCTCCCTCTTCTTTCTATCGTTATGCTTAAAAAAACGCCGTTTCGTTCAACACCAACAAAAAAGGTGGCCAACATCTTGCGGAAACAGTCACGCTCGGCGCACATCACAGAAGCCGAGTTTCTTCGCTTGGTGATGCTCGGCAAGTTCCGTCCCAACAGAGCGGCAGTCCTCTTCCCCAAAGACGAGAAGCGCCGCTCCGAAATCATCGAAAAGGACAACAACAAGAGCAACTCTGGTATCAAAGGAAAGGTTAAGAGCAAAGACAAAGAGAAAGTATCAGCAGGGGCTGCTCCCTCTTCGCCTACCGTCAAAGGCAAATCCAAAGCGAAGGATGTTCCTCGAAGACCCTCTGTCACTTCCACCCTCACTGCCACGGCTGCTAGTTCTTCCTCCTCAGACAAAGGAGGAGCACCGCCCACTTCTCCGTTTGGATTCGGCACCAAGTCCATCAAGTCTCCTTCCAGAGCGAATCTTCGCCAGCGCATCGCTCAGCCGTCTCCCAGAGGAAGGGCGGCGGGGGGGTCGCGAGCAGCCATCGGCGCAGCTCCGCTCAAAGAGGACAGGGAGACCTATGAAAGAGGAATGCAGATGTTCAGAGAGTCTCGCCAACCTTTCTCCGATCGCGAGTTTCCCGCCACCATCAACTCCATCTTCCCTGCTGGGCTGAGAGGAAGCGAGGGAAGGGACAAGGACGTGCAGAACATCGAGTGGAAGAGGATAACACAGCTCTCGCGGTCCCCTGCTTTGTTCGTGGATGGCGTCGACGAGGGAGATGTTATGCAGGTACGTTTGTGTTGTGTTCTGTGTAATGTAAGTAGTGTCTGCTGATATAATTGGCTATGTTGCCTTTTGTTTTGTTACCTGTAAAAGGGCAACCTGGGCAACTGTTGGTTGTTATCTGCGATGTCGATCATAGCAGGCTTCTCTGAGCAGCTTATCAAAGACTTGTTCTTGCCAACGTGTAAACCTGAAGTAGGTCTCTACCAATGCCGCTTCTATAAGAATGGAGAATGGATTGTACGTTCTTTCTCTGCTTGTTGTTGTTGTTGTTGTTGTTGTTGTTCTTCTTCTTCTTCTTCTTCTTCTTCTTCTTCTTGTTCTTCTTCTTCTCCTTCTCCTTCTTGTTCTTCTTCTTCTTCTTCTTCTTCTTCTTCTTCTTCTTCTTATTCTTTTTCTTCTTCTTCTTCTTCTTCTTCTTCTTCTTCTCCTCTAACATTGGTGATTATTCAACATCAACAAAGACTGTAACAGTGGACGACAGGATTCCCGTCATGAAAGGAACGAACAGACCGTACTTTGGTTCTTGCAAAGATGGTTGGTTTTTTTCTTTCTGTTTTGTTTTCTCAAACCATAACAACAACCAAACCAGAAAACGAGTTTTGGGTTCCTTTGTTGGAAAAAGCATACGCAAAGCTGCATGGATCCTATGCCGCCATAGTTGCTGGAAACATCGCCGACGGGTTGACCGATTTGACTGGCGATGCCTCCGAAACCATGTAACTTGCTTTGCCTCCTGCTGCTGGTTCTTCATTGTTGAGTTTGTCTAACATCTCTCTTTGGAACTATGCACAGTCGTATTGTGTTGGATAACAAAGATGCTCTATGGGCCAGACTGCTGAATAACGTGAAAGAGGGGTATCTTCTATGCGCCCATCCTTTCTTTCTCTCTCTCTCTCTCTCTCACTCTCTTTGTTTTCTCATCGCCATTGATCTTCGAAGGTTTTTGATGGGCTGCTGCATCGATGCACCAACAAAAGGCGCTGAAGATAAACTCGAGAACGGACTACTTGCTGTACATTTCTTCTCTCTCTCTCTCTCTCTCTCTCTCTCTCACACACACACTCTCTCTCTCTCCTTTCTTCCCACATCTAACTTCTTATGGCAACATATAGAATCATGCCTACAGCATATTGGATTGCCAGGAATACAAAGGCGTGAAGCTCATTCGTTTGAGGAACCCATGGGGTCACTTTGAGTGGAACGGTGACTGGTCCGACAAATCAGACCTGTGGAACAGCGACTTCAAGAGGCACTTCAACCTTGTCGATGAGAACGACGGCACCTTTTACATGTGTCTTGAGGACTTTGCCGATAACTTTGACACCATGATTGAATTAAGGTCTGTATTGAATACCACTGCTTTTATTCTTCTACTGCTTGTGCTTGTTTGTTCTTCTTGTTCTTCTTGTTCTTTTTCTCTTTACCACCTCTTCTTTCAACTGACCTTGTACTATTCAAAAGGATAATGACAGACGATGTAGGCGAAGTTTGGGGCAAGAGTTTGTTCCGAGGCAAATGGGACGAGAGCTCAGCAGGTGGTTGCAGGAACAACCCAACGTGGAACGTGAACCCGCAGTACCTGTTGAGGGTACAAAGCCCCAACACAAAAGTGTATCTTTCTCTGCTCCAAGAGGATTGGAGGTTGGCTTTGGTTTGTTTCAACTCTAGGGTTTTATTGTTACCAATGTATTTAACCTGTATTACAACAACAGAAACATGGCAGAAAGATAAAGAACGAGGACATTGGGTTTCTTGTTTTGAAAAAGAAAGATGGTGCACGTCTCTCTCTCACTCTAACCTCTCCCCGACTGACAAACCAAAATAACAAACAAATAGATCTGGAATTCAAGAAGATTAGCTATACGCCAGATGAATATTATCCTCTTGACTTCACGTTTACCAACAGACGCGAAGGTCCGTAGTTTCTCCTCTCCGCTCTCTTCTCTCTATGAACAAACAATGAATGGTGTTGAAAACAACAGTGACAGCGGAATGGACGGCCGAAGTAGGAAACTACATCATCATTCCATGCACGTTCTACAGCGGTGTTCATCGTCTTTATGCTTTAAGGTGAGTCTCTTTCTCTTTCATTCTTGTCGTTTCTTGTCGTTTCTTTCTTGTCGTTTCTTTCTGTACATCTAACCTCTTGTAATGGAATAGCGTTTACACGTTGGGAAAGGCTGAAGTAAAAGAGATTACCAAAGAGCTCGAGAAGAGCGTCGTCGCTGGAAGCTGGAAAGGAATCTCCGCTGCTGGTCACACTAACATCAAGACCTGGAGCAACAATCCTCGTTTCCTTTTGACCCTTCCCGAGGTTCACCTTTCCTTCTGCTCCCTATCGTTCGCATACTCTTACACTCCCTTTCTTTCTTTTACTTCATCAGGATGCAAAGTTGACAATTACCCTCGAAGTCAATGGAGAGTACCCAACTGCTTGTTTCTTTTACTTGTTGGATGCAGAAAGTACGTATGACTGTTTGTGCTGTTCAAACTGTTTCTCGCTGAATGTATTTTATTTTAACAAACTTCAAAAGATGCACAAACGCCAAAGGCAGCGTTACATTCCTCTCCATGTTATGCAAACGGGTTGACTTCCTCCATTGAAGTGGATCTCAAGGGAAACAAGTACCATCTTGCTTCATTCTTCCTTTTGCTTTCTTCTTCCTTAAGTAGTGCTTATTCCTCTTCTCTTCTTCCTGCGATATCAGGACTTACGCCATAGTGGCGTGCACTTTTGAGACCGGTGCGGAGGGGACCTTCAACCTGATAGTCCATAGCACTTGTGCTCACCCTCCGCTGCAGCCAGTTACCCCTGCTGGCATGTAAAACTTATAGAAGCACACACCACAATAGAGAAAGAAGAATCTTCACTTTTTTTTTTCTGTTTAAAAAGATTAAAACGAAAGAAAGAAAGAGGAAACCCAAAAAGGGTTTTTAAGGAGAATGAATGTCTTTCCAATACTTTGCAAAGACTGGTTGCATCTGCCTGAATTCTCTTCTTGTGGCCTCCTTGCCTTCCTTGGAGGCAGTCACTCTTTGCTGCAACAATGCTGTTACTTCTTTCTGCTTCTTGCTTTGTTTTGTTTGTTTCTTGTTCTTGTTCTTGTTGTTATTGCTCTCTTCTGCATCGAAAAAGAGTCCACTCTGTTGCCACATGGAAGATATGAAGGGGGAAGGTTCAGAAGTGGGTGGCTTCACGAAGCATGAACGCAGATCTCGCTTAAGCTTCTTTCTTTGCTTTCTCGTAAGTTGGCTGCTTTCCTGGTATTGCAATAAAACAAAGAAGAAATTGTAAGAAAGAACTTAACATCAACTAAAAGGAGGCAAACAGCTGCATTTAAAGGAGAGAGAGAGAGAGAGAGAGAGAGAGAGAGAGAAAAGAAAAGAGAAGAGAGAAGAGGAGAGTAGATGAGAGAGAGAGAGAGAGAGAGAGAGAGAGAGAGGGAGAGGAAGGGAGAGAGAGAGAGAGAGAGAAAGACAAAGTTCACCTTTTGTTCTTTGGCAACGATTTTATCCAAGGGATGTGACTTGGGCACTCGCATGGGCGGATTGAACTTACCAGTGGATGGATCAAACGCCTTATAAAAGTTTTGGGAGGAGCTAGCACCACTTCCAGAAAGAGCCACCAACGCAGCTCCTGTCGAATCAGTGGCGAAGGACTTGATAAACTTGTCGACGTACTCGCGCAAAAACGGATGGTAATGCGACTGATTATATACGAAAGAATGTTAATAAATTCAAAATAAATAGAAAATTAATAAAAACAAACCCTCAAAGCAGTTAACTCCCATAGGGTAGCGGCCATGGGATTGCAATGCTCTGGATCGTCCAATTCAGGCATGAAATAACCAGAACCGGCTGCCTCGTTGTCCAACAGTTGTTGAATCCTTGGATAACGCTATTATATGGTCAATATTCGCTTTTGACCCAAACAATAAGAGAGAAACAAACTAACGAGAGAAAGAGAGAGAGAGGGAGAGAGAGGGAGAGGGAGGGAGGGAGAGAGAGATAGAGATAGAGAGATAGAGAGAGAACAAGAGAAGAAGAAGGATAGGAGGAGGAGGAGGAGGAGGAGGAGGAGGAGGAGGGAGGAGGAGGAGGAGGGGAGGAGGGGAGGAGGAGGAGGAGGAGGAGGAGGAGGAGGAGGAGGGGAGGGGAGGAGGAGGAGGAGGAGGAGGAGGGAGGAGGAGGGAGGAGGGGAGGAGGAGGGGAGGAGGAGGAGGAGGAGGGAGGAGGAGGGGAGGGAGGAGGAGGGAGGAGGAGGGGAGGAGGAGGAGGAGGAGAGGAGGAGGAGGAGGAGGGGAGGAGGAGGAGGAGGAGGAATGATGGCGTACCCTTAATATTTCGGCAATGATGGTGAGCAGCGCCAATGCAGTGTTTTGTGGAAGCTGAAGACTGATTGTTGCCAAACGTTTCACAAATGCAGCCAAACGATTTCCAGACAACTAATGTTTCAATTTTGTAGATTAAGGTTAACAAATAGAGTGAAAAGGGAAAAAGAGAGGAAGAGAAAGCTATAGCAAGAGAGAGAGAGAGAGAGAGAGAGAGAGAGAGAGAGAGAGAAGATAAGTATAACCTGTTTCTTGTCTTTGGCCATAGCACCAAGGCAACGCAGAAGAGACTCCATAAGGGCTGGATGTGCTACACAATGTTGTGGCACGTGCAAAAGCACTTGATAGAGGTTCGTGTGCAGCTCTTTCATATCTACGTTGAGCGCGTCTGTGAAGTCTCCCTTTTGAAGCATTTCCAAGGCTGACACGGCACATTGAAGCTTGACTCCCACTGTTATTTACAAAGAAAAACGTCAGAAGTGGAAAGAAATAAACAGGCACAAGATCGTTGAAAAGAAAAAGCAATTACCATCAACGTCATCGTGTTGGCCATCGTGGAAGGCGATCAAGTCGCTCAACGCTGCAACAAGATCATTAATAAAGTCAATGTTAATGAAACGAGCATAGCGAGAGAGCCCCTCCAACACTGATGGCAAAAGAGGAGACTTTTTGGCCTTCTTCAGAATCCGGAAATAAGTGATAAACACTGCACGTAAAATCTCTGTTTGCTGTTTACACAGAAAAGAGTAAGAGAGATTAGCAAGCAATGCCGAAAAAGAACAAAGGAACAACATAACAGAAAAAGGAAGTAAGAGAAAAAGAGTAGGAGATAGCAATATACATACAACTTCCTTCCTTTCTTCCTTATTTTGTTCAGCTTCGGCCTCTCGCAGTTCCTTTTCAATTTCCTGCATTTCCTTTCTATCCTGCTTCTGCTTTCTCGTCATCTTCTTCTTCTCTTTCTTGCTAAGATGATTTGTCTTAGCCTGAGCATCCATCGTGACCTCACCCTCTTTCAACGCGTCTGTGAACTTGATGTGCAAGAAGACGTCGGTCACTTTCGGAGACACCTGAAAGCTTTTGGATTTTACAAACTGTCCGATGAGCTTCACTGTTTGCAAAGTAAGAACACCTCGTGGATCTTTTTCCAAAACTTTGGTGACTGCTTCGTAACAAAGTCTTTGTAACTGTTCGTCCGACTCCTCCTTCTTGCTGTTCTTGTTTTTACCTTTCTTAGATGGTGCTTCGTTGTTGTTGCTTGTGATGTTACTCCCGTTGTCGATGAGAGGAACAACAATGGACATGATGTTCCAAGTAAAGTTGAAATGAGGTGCCGAGTTTAGCAATTCGCAGAGGCAACGAATGGCGACGAGTCGTTCACTGCGTTGTTGTGTCGCGATTTCTTCGTTTCGTTGCTGCTGTTGATATGAAGTTTTGGAGATGAGTTTTTCAAGGCATTGGAGGAACGCTTGGTAGCTTTTGAGAAGAGTAGCTTCAAACTGGCGGAGTGTTTTAACCGCTTTGGAAACTTGAACTTTTTCTTCTTCTTCCGTTGGCAGACGAATACGGTACCTGAAGTTCACGTGTAGTGGAAAAAATAATCAATGTTAAGAACGAAGGAAGGAGGAAGGAAGGAGAATTTACCCAGGAATTATGTCCTGAAAAATGGAAAGCAAGGAAAGCATAGCATATTTGCGAACTGTAACGTTCTTGTCAAGGCACATCTCTTGCAACTCAGCAACATGTTTTATCTGAAGAAGTACGAAACAGGTTAGAAATCTATATGTAAAAGCATAAAACAAAACGACGCACGTTTTCTTCGGGGCTTTCAAGCACCAGAGAGCCGAGTTGAGCCATTTCTTCCTTTTTTTGTTCCACATATTTTTGTTCACGATGAAACTTTATCACTTCGGTTTGCACTTTTTTGCTTTGCAATCCCACTTCAAACTCCTCCTCTTCCTCCTCTTCTTCCTCTTCATCTTCTTCCTCCTCTTCTTCTTCTTCCTCTTCCTCTTCTTCGTCTTCCTCCTCCTCTTCTTCTTCCATTCCATTTTCTTCTTTTTCTTCTGTCTCTTGATTAAGGAAAGGAATTTTCTTCACTTGGCCATCAGCAAGCTTGATGGGCAAGCGAGGCACTTGAGCACGTTCGGCGGGTCGTCTCGGCACTTTCTCGTAGTCAGCCTCCATCTCTTCTTTTTGTTTGCGAACTTTTTGTGCTTCTCGTCTGCTCTTCTTTGTTCTGTTTTTTTCGCCATAACACGTTTAGACAAAAAAAAATAACGACGAGAGAACGAAAGAACGAGAGAAAAGAGAAGCAAAGAATGAGAGAGAAAGAGAAAGAGAAACAACGAAAGAGCAGAAATGTGAGAGGAGAGAAGAGAAAGAGAAAGAGAAAGAGAAAGAGAAAGAGAAAGAGAAAGAGAAAGAGAAAGAGAAAGAGAAAGAGAAAGAGAAAGAGAGAGAGAAGTGGGTAAACGAGACGAGAAACAGAAACATACGGCTGTGCCAATTTGGCAGAGTCCATGCTCTGAAGGAAGCCCATGTACTGACCATGCTCCCTGAGGAAGGCGGTGTCTTCCTCCGTGATCTCCGTCACCGCGTCCTCGGTCGCCGAATTCTTGTTGGCCGCCGTCTTTTGCTTCTTCTTGCTGTTGTTGGTTTTCTTTTTGTGGCCCTCTCCATTCTTTTTGTTTGCAACACATCAAACCAACGATCAGTGAAAGGAGCGAGAAGCGAGCGAGAGAGAGAGAGAGAGAGAGAGAGAGAGAGAGAGAGAGAGAAAGCAGCGAATATGAAAAGCTCAAAAAAAAAAATAAGAATAGTTACTTGAGCGACTCTTCTACGTTTCGCGGTGGTTGAGGGAGCGGAGTTATCGTCAGCACCAGTGGAAGTCGTTGCGCCTTCTCGCTTACGCTTTCTTCGCTCCTGTCGATTCAATTTCTGGGAGGCAGCGGCGGGTTTGGAATCACTGCCGCCGGGGAGCGCCTTCGGCGGTTTTTGGTGTTTGACCGTCTTTCCTCTCTTCGGCCGCTTGGTCAGCAAATGTTTTCCTTTCCTCCCCATTTTCCTTTTTTTTGTTGTGCGTTTTGCTGCAAAAAAAAAATAAATAAATAAAATAAAGACAACAAGCAGAGCGATCAACTTTGCTTTCTTTCTTTCTTCTTTCTTCTTTTCTGTTTTTTTTTATTGTGGTGGGTTCTTTCAATCTCGTAGTTTGGCAATTTGTTGAGCTAATAGCCCGGAGAATAAAAAGGTTTTGTAAAAAATGAAATGGCCAGTATGGGGATCGAACCCATGACCTTGGCGTTATTAGCACCACGCTCTACCGACTAAGCTAACCGGCCTTGGTTGTCAAATGGCTTCGAATCTTGTATCGGCAATCGTTCACATAATTTCAGATCTGTGCAAAATGAGAGCTAATGTTGAAGATGATGATGAACAACAAAAAGAGAGAGAGCGTATGGGTCACTGTAACAGAGACGGTAACAAGCGGCGACGCAGTTCCTTTCGCATGAGAGCACGCTCCCTCTGAATGCCGCCAAAGATGGAGGAGTTCTCCTGCATGCGGCGCACAAGGTAAGGCATCACGTTCCGGATGGGGCCGTAGGGCAGGAGCTTGTGTTCGTTCAGCCCAACTTTGGCCAATGCGAGCGAGACACCATCGCAAATGCCCATAAGTTGGGCAAAGTGAATGCGTGGATGCGAGTTTGACAATCCTCTTTGTTCCATTTCTTTCAGGCATTCTCTCTATGTGTGCAAAGGACGTGTGAGGTAGATGATTTAATAAAAGCCTGGGAGAAACTTACGATGGAGTTGATGTTATGAGTGGCCAGCACGAGAGAGGCATCTTGTAAGTTGTCCAACAAAAGCGGAATGGCATCATTGTACTCCTTGTCCGTTCGTTCTTTAGAATTATGGAAAGGAACAGGACAAAGATTGTCCACTGAGTACTGTAAACGCGCAGTACGAAAAAATCATAAGCATACGCTCGAACGAGAGAGAAGGAGAGGGAGAGAGAAGAGAGAGAGACGGGTGATTCATACAACGGACTCAGAATGCATATAAGCTCCTCGAACAATCTTCGCTCCAAGAATGTATCCGTTCTGCTTTGCATGCTGTAGTTCTCGCCTCAAATTCTCCAAGTTCTCCTTTAAATAGAGCTGAAACGTGTTGTGAACGATAGCTCTGCCTCCATGATCAGGATGCTTGTGATTGAACTCTCTGGCCAACAACCGACTGATGTGGTTGATGGCTGGTTGGCGATAGGTTTGCTCTGCATCAAGAAGAATGGCCAACTCGCAGTCGCGAGCCATTTGGCAGAGAGAACGGAGTCGTTGCATGAGTGCGTAGAATTCTGCTTCTTCTTCGGAGGTGAGAGGGAGAGGAGGTTCCTCTGGTACTTTTACGGCTGAAAAGAATGAAACGTCAGAGAAAAGCGGAAAGAAGAAAGATGAGGTATACCATAAAGAGGAAAAGCAGAGCTCCTGTGATAACTCTCTCCACCAAGCCAAACAGGTGCTGGTCCCGCCAACGCCGGTCTCTCCTGCCTATACAAAATGTTGCTCGTCATCCTTTCCAACAAAGTAGGCGAGCATAGGGCCGTGATCTTGATGGGTACGAAGAAGACCTGCCCCTTGTTGGGCGGTTTGGAACAAAGCTGCATCAAGCCAAGGGTGTCCTGTGTGTTCTTCTGCCAGGCCTCCTCCGTCAGGGAGTCCTCCACCGAACAGTCAGGAATGTAGCTGCGTATGCCGGAGGAGAGGTACCGCTGGATGGTCTGGTGGACTTCCTCGTTGGTCTCTCCTGCACAGAAATGACGAAAGAAGGTCCTTTTCATGAACCAGTAGATCGGAGCGGCCACCCCTTTGCCTTCCGCCCAGGCGAGGATCTTGGGTCCTGTTTCGACGATGAAAGGGGACATGCAGAGGCGAAGGATGGAGAGAGCAAAGAGGAGCTGTCCGGTGGTTTGTGAGTGGTAGAGAAACTCGGTGTCGACCTTTTGGGTGTCGCTGGAGAGAAGCTTGTGAACATAATCTGCTGAACCTTTATTGTCTGGTGGTTGTTGAAAGGAAGGGACCGTGGTTCTGTACCATTTGCTAAGAGGGCTTGAGAGAAGCAAAGAAGAACAACCAGAGGAGAAAGCGGAGGTGGAGGTTGACAAGACGGAAGACGGAGAGGAGGAGGTTGAAGCGATCAAACTCGCCTGGCCGGCAAGTCGAACACGGGCGAGCCCACGGGAGGCAACAACGAGTTGTGGCGGCTCCCCTCCCCGCCAAAGTGAGGAGCGGCAATATAGCCCGGTGCGTTGCAGCGGTGTCAAACGTTTCATGCCGAAAGAGTTCTCCTTTCCGCGCTGAGTTTGCTCGCCTTAAATATATTAAGGTCAGTTCGGATCTGTCGACAGAAAAGAATACAAAAAAAGGCGGGAAAAAAACCCCAAACTTTTATCGCCCATCCAAGCGCTAACCGGCGGCAGAAAAATGCAAATGTTGCGTACTACCGCACGGCTATGCATGGAGGAGACACTACGCTAAGACTGACCTGAACGAAAAAACAAAAATGAAATTCATTGGTGAGAACCGAAAGGAAAAAAAAAAAGGTAGCGCTCACAAAAGCTTGGAAAAAAAAGGTTTGAGAGAAAGAAGAGTAGCACAACCGCGAAGTAGCCGTAATGAGACCAAGCGAAACGCGCTCCTCCTCCTCCTCCTCCTCCTCTGCTTCTTCTTCATCTTCAACGCGATGTTCAGCCCGACAGAACGACAAGCCCATGGCTTTTAGCTTGCCAGCTTCTGGGAGCGAGCTCGAAGCCTCTGGCGAGTTGGTGCGAAATCCAGCGCTGGTACCTGTGACTGGTCCTGGGGAGTGGCAAATGCAGCTGGGAATGGTGGTCAACGACCGCTATTGCCCATGCGTCTATGTCCCTCCTGCTGCTGTTCACGCCTATCACGTTTATCTCTCTCTCTCTCTCTCTCTCTCTCTCTTTCTCTTGTGGTGATTTCTCTGCCTAACATCCTTGCAAAGCTACCAGCGCAACCAGGATGGTACTTGGAAGTTCCAGGTGAAGACGTGAACTTCAAGCTTTGTTTAAAAGTACAAAAACCGCGCCACCCACAAAAGGTAGCAGTTTGGACAGAAGTGGATGGTCAGATAGCCGACAAATGTGCGTTTCGTTTTTCTTTTTATTTGTTTGTTTTTGCTTGGTCGTTGTATCTTTATTTTCTTTTTTATTTTGCTGACATGGCATCTCTTGCCCGAGAAGCTATTCTCGGCAAATGTACTAGGTATGAAGTGGAAGGCTTCTACATAGGCAGAAAGAGCACGCGAGCAGGTTACATCCAGCAATTTCAGCTCTCCAAAACTTCTTTCAAGCCAACCAGGGAGCGGTGTCAATCAAACGAGAAAGTGAATGAGAGCCACATCTCCTCAAGAAGAATGATTGGCACGATTCACGTTAAGGTGTTTGGGGTCGAAAAAAACCAAAATCCTGTCCGCAGAACATACAAGAAAAAGTTTGCAAGACAGGAGCTTTTGCTGGAGGAGAAATCGTCTTTCGGGGTGGAACGTTCCGTGGATGCTGGTCCCGTTGTTAAGGATTCTGTTCAGCTTTCGAAATACAGATCTAACGGGCAGTTGATTGCAGAGCTCCAAGTGTTTTATCGAACTGGGCGTTTCATGGAAACTCTTGCACGTTGTGTTAAACCTTTGGCGAGTGGTATCTGCTCTTACTTCTTTTCTCCTATTCTCGATTTCCTCTTCCTCCTATTTCTTCGTCCCACTTATCTTTTTTTGTAGCACAAACAAAAGAGGACAGACACGCAGAAGAAGAGCAAGACCAAAAGAAATTCATCAAAGTGGAACCTGGTCTCGCCACCACGCCATTGACAGACGACCGAGAGTCCATTGACGCATTTCTCTCTTGCTTTGCTGAGTAAGTGTTGTTCTAGTTTTTCTTCTGCTTGTTATTGTTCTCGTTCTTATTCTTTGTTCTTCTTCTTCGCTTCTTCTCTTCTTCTTCTTGTGCTTGTTTTATCATTTCTTTCTAACACTCTTCAACAAACTCCAGATACGAAGAGATGGAACTGAATCTGGTAGAGCCCATGGCGAAGGAGCTGCGAAAACGTCACTGCACCACTGTAGGGGATTTAAGGGCTTTGCGGAAGGATCAGTGGCGGCAAGTCATGCGTTCCAGCCGATTGCCTGTCTCCGTCGCCCACTCCGCCATGAAGCTCCTTGCCTTGCCTCCCACCGACGTGACTGTCATTGACTGATTCTCTTCTCTTTTGTTTTATCCCTTCGTGGTACGCACAACAAACTGAGAGCAAATCAACAGCAAAAGCGAGCGCTTCTCTATTTCCTTCCAAACGACCATTTGGGAGGAAAAGTTCGCTCTTCTCGTTCCATGGTGGTGAGAGAAAAAACAACGAAAAGAAAAAAAACAAAAGCGATCGATTACGTGGGTGCAATGCACATGCTTGCCTGCTTGCTTCATCCTTTCTTTTCTTTTGTTGCTGTTGAAAAACCACTTGGGCAAAAGAAGAGAAAACAACAAAACAAAGGAACACTTGAAGAAGATGCTGCAATGATGGATGAAATCGAGCCAATAGGTAAAGAGCTGCGCAAACGCCATTGCACCACCGTTGGAGAATTGAGACAGTTAAAGGAGGAGCAGTGGAAGCAAATCATGCGAATCGGAAGATTGCCTGTCTCTGCCGCCCGTTCTGCCATGAAGCTCGTTGCGTTGCCTCCCACGGATGTGATCATCATCAACTGATTTCTGCTGAAGAATCCTCTTTGCAGTGCGTTGTTGTTTTTTTTTTTTAAAAAAAAACCTTTCGAAAATACATCCTCCTTTCGTCGCGATCATTTGTTCCATCTTCTTCCTTCAATGATCACAACAAGAGCAAATGCCCAGCCGGATATGCCAACCACCAACCGCCGCCACGGCCTCATCGCGGAACGCCTTCTCCGGAGCGACCCAGCCGCAGTACCCGCCGCCCATCAGCTTCACCACATGGCAGCCCTCGCTCTTGCGCCACTGTCCCGCTGACTGCCATCCGGCATGCCCAAAGTCCTCCACGACCATCAGGGGAGTGCCTCGCAGGTCGATGCCCGCGCTGGAATCCGCCCGGTGCGGCGCCTCGCAGCCGAAGCAGGTGCCGTAAGGGACGCTGTCGACATTGTCTGGGTGGTGGTGAGATTGTCCAGAACTTTTGGTGAAGGTGAAGTCGCCCGTGTCGACAAGAAGAGTCTCCGGATCGAACCGCACTTTATACCACCTATTTTTTGAATTAAAAAATTGTTGGAAATAAAATAATAATCGAATAATAACCTGGTTAACACGTCGCGGTCCTTAGGGTGCCAGCCACCACGAGTAGGTATCACGTAACAAGAGAAGTTGCCCTCAAAGTGTTTGAGGTCGAGGTAAAACAAGCCGTTCCACTTGAACAGCTTCACCTCGGCAGTTCTCTTCTTGTTGTCACGTTCTTCGGTGAGGGAGAAGCTCTGGTAGTAGCGACGCAGGAAAACCTCGTTCCAGCGTTTGCTCACCA
The DNA here is from genome assembly GCA_031835245.1 of Balamuthia mandrillaris. Taxonomy (NCBI): domain Eukaryota; phylum Discosea; order Longamoebia; family Balamuthiidae; genus Balamuthia; species Balamuthia mandrillaris. The sequence goes on along the minus strand of JAVKOQ010000157.1, from coordinate 63,301 downwards.
AACGGCGGCTCATCGCCGCGCGAAGCTGCTCCCAAACTTTGGCGGCCTCTTTCGGTTCTGGCGGACGGACAGAGTGCTGCTTTCTTTCCACCTGAGGAGGATGAGAGGCACCATTCCCTTGGTGCTGAGGCTGCTGCAAAGCCTGACATTCTTGTTCGACGTCGGCCAATTCCAATATGTATGCCACTATCTCCTCTGGTAACTGTTCCATGGGGTTGTTGCTTGCTTCTCTTTTGTTAGTTGGTAAAAATCTTTTTTTATGTTTTTTGGTTTCTCTGATACGCATAGCCAATCCGGGTCGTTTCCATTTATCCATATCACCAATAATCGATAACTATTTACAACAAAAAATGAATTCCAAATAATCGATAATTACAATAATAAATTAGCACCAATTCAACGATTGCACGCTCTGCAGGTAGCCACAGTTGCTCCACAGCGTGTCGTTCGTCTCGCTCTTGTGTGTGCTCACGAACCACACCACTCCTTCTTCTTCCTCCTCCTCCTCTCCCTCTGACGAAGCGTTCGGGTGAACGGCACTCACCCTCGGCCCCACCCCTTTGCCAAACTTTCGGCTCGTTCTCCATTCCAATCGCTTCTCGTCTCTCCGCAAAACGGCCCAATTGGCCCACAAGTCATTCGATGCTTCTGCTTTATGCGTTTCTACCACCACAATTGCTTCTGCTCTGTTTTCTTGTGCTTCTTCCTGCTCTTCGCTCCTCTTCTTGTTCTTAGGGTATACGGCGGCAATAGAAACGTTTGGTTGCACTCCTGAATCATAGCTCTTACTGCCTCCCCATTCAATCTTTCCTTCTTCTACTGTACCTTCTTTTCCTTCTTTCAGTAACAGCACTCCAACTCTGTAAAACAATCGCTCTCTACTCTCGCTTTGATGCATCTCGACCACGTTACCAAAGTCATCGATGCTGATGCTCGGCATGAGGCCACTATCATAGAGCACAGCGGAGCGAGTTAGCCAGCGAACCAGAGGATGGCCCAAGTTGGTGTAGCCCAGTTTGCCGATGCGAAGGAAGAGGGCGTCTCTGCGCTCGCTTTTGTGGACTTCGATGATATCTCCCTTATTATTCATCGCGATGTGCGGTTGTGTTCCTGTTTACAAGTTATTGAGCATGCGCGTTCAAAGTAACAAAACAAAGCAGCGAAATGGGAAGTAGCAAGAAAGAAAGAGCTCTCATGAAACCTTTGTCGTATTTCACAGCAGAATGACACCATTCTATTCTATGCCTCTCAGCATCAAGTACTCCATTCCTGTTGTTTGCAACAAAAAAAAGTAAATATAAACATAAAAAAAAACAAAAATAAATAAATAAAAATAAAAACCTGGTATACAAAGTGGAAAAGTTCTCAGAGGAGTGGACCTCAAACACGTTGCCACGATCGTCCAACGCCACCGAAGGCTGCTCTCCCGAGTCATACTTGACGCTGCCGCCCCAACGAACGCAGCGGTTCTGGAGGTCGAGCCTCCCCACCCGGTAGTACAGTTTGCATCTGTTCTCGGAGCGATGGACCTCCACCACCTGCAGCTTGCGGTTGATGGCGATGGCGGGGGTCACCCCCGAGTCGTACTTGGCAGAGTGAGCTCCTCCCATCGCGCCGACAGCTGCTGCCTCTCTTTTTTTTTTTCTTTTGTTGATTCGCATTGAAATTTCACGTGTAACACGTGCATTTTTTGCATTCCGATCAATGATGATCTTCATGTCGTCTCGAGATTTTAGGTGTTTCTCCTGTAACCACCTTAAATCGGTTTTGGCGGGAAAGAGCTACTGGCTGGACACCGAGCGAAGACAAGACGCCGCTATGAAAGTGAATAATACAAAAAAGAAGAGAGAGAGCACTGGGACCAAGGCTGCCAGAAGGGTAATTCAAACAAGCAAAGTGCAAAGCTATTTTGGTTGAGCTATTGCTCCCCTACCCTTCTACGCTGCAAATGTCTCTGGTCTGATCGGGCCTGTCCTATCCATTCCCCATCTCTTGCTTCTTTTCAAGAAGAGCGTCCCCCCTTCCCTTAGACGTGTACAAAAAACAAGAAAGAGGAAGAGAACCAAAAAGAAGGAAGCTTTTCGTTCTTGTTCCTATGCTTTTTTTTTTTTTTTTTGCTTACCATTCCTTCTGTTTTCTTTTCCAGGCTTGCTCTTTAGTAGTACAAACTCTCACAAGGCTTTATTCAATTTTTACATTCTTTTCTGTTTAAACTAAGTTTGCAATGCTACATTTTCAATATGGAGAATTGTTAACCACCATTTGTTCAACCACGATCATCACTTCAGAGGGCAGCAACGACAAGTATGAATCTTTGCCACAGTCCCTCAACCGCCACGCATGCTCCACCCGCTGCCTTCGCGCCTCCTTTCTCAGCTCCTCCATCTCCACATCGTCTCGGTGACGAACCTCCACGGCATACTTAGCCACCCAAACGGCGAACCAGATCGAGCCAGCCCCGAAAAGGCAGAAGAGGATAGCTCCGATGGCGCCCACTCCGCCCTCAAAGTCGATGAGGGCTTCCTCCCGCACGTTCTCAAATTGCTCTTCGGTGTATAGGGCGAGCAGCACCACGTCGTCGGCGATGCGGCCTCCGTTGGCGCGCACCGTGTCGCGCAGGCGAGTGAGAGTCATGTCGAACTCTCTTACATCGAGGAGATGGTTCTCATCGAAGAACATGTCGGCGCGAAGCCCCACGAGACCTTCAAGACCAACGGAGGGACCATCATCATCGGAAGCCGAAGAAAAAGAAGGAGAAGAATAATTTACGGAAGAGGGAGATGGGAGTAATGGTCAAAGGCCTCGATGCGGATGGCTCTGAGGTTGCTGACGGGGACCCAAACCCCAAAGCCGAAAAAGGCAGCTAGGAGCGACAAGGCGGCAATACAGGCGCTCACTGTGAGGGCAGGCTTGAGCGCAGGTAACCGCCGTTGCAACTTTTTGCTCTTCACGGTGAGGATGTGGAGGAGGATCCAAGTGGCCACGTGAAGGCCTATCACACAGAAAAAGACGGCGATCCCAAAGGCCCGATCGTAGGCCACGATGAGGGTGGCGCAGAGCAGTCCCACGATGGCGGTGTTGAGGCAAATGAAGAAGAGGAGGGAGGTGAAGGCCAGCAGGTTGGTGATCTTGGGATAGTTCTGTGTTCGGACTTCGCGAGGAATGTTGCCCTCTTCCATCTCCACTTGCAGTTATGCGTTTCTTGCAACTCGCTGTGATTGTTTAGATGTGTCTTCTTCTTCCGGAAGATGTCGCAGAGGAGAGCGGAGTAAGGTATTGGTCTTTCTTGGTCTTCTGGAGTTTTCTGCTGGATGAAAATCCACAATTTCAACCCCTGCGAATAAACTAATTTCCTGGAAACTCGGTGTGTGACCACCCAATAACGTAACCACCCAATGGTAATGGCGGAGGGGACACGTATTTCTTTATTTATTTTTATAGTTTTCTATCGTCTTTCCTTCTTTATTTATCCTGGTGGGAATGCATTTTCTTCTCTCTTCTCCTCTTTATTCTCAGTAAGAGAAGGATAGCAGAGAGAGAGAGAGAGAGAGAGAGAGAGAGAGAGGGCAAAGGTTACCGCCAAGTGCGAAGCTGGGTATTTGCTTCATAATTAGCGGTTCTTCTTTTCTGGGGCTCCAGCGTCTTTCTTTGAGATAGTAGTACGCTAAAGAGGCTGCTCATCCTCGAGTTTCGCATAATCCCAGTTGTTGACGATAAACATCTTGTGTCTCCGATTGCGGAGAGTTCATCACTCAGGTTCTTGTTCATGTTCTTCAGTGATAGTCTGACATCATTTGTTGAAGAATGGCAGTTAAACCTGCAGCTGCTCCCATTCCAATTCCTTTGGGTGTTTCCATTAAAAAGAGGAAAGGAGATATCAACAAAAAGCAGAGGAAAGGAGAAGAAGATGCACAAGAAAATGAAGATGAGAGAGATAGAGCTTACCGATGTATTGCTCTGGTTGGTACAAACCAAACGGCGGTAAGCTTGGATTGATCCGAACGAGTTTCACTCTTGAATTCTCTGCCGCCAACAACTCCGCCTCTATACGGATCGAGTGCACAGAATCTCCGCATCCCACTTCCAAAATCACCACATCCACTTTCTCGTCCTTCTCCTTTTCCATTTGTTGTTGCCTTTCTTTCTCTTTTCCTTCTCCTTGATTCTTGTTGTTCAGTATCCCGTTTTCATGTAGCCAATTTAACAGTCTTTCCTTCTGGCGTTCGCTTCTTGCACTAGCCCAAGTGTGTTGCGTGTCGCCGCTCATAGAGATATTGGGTCTGGCCACAGCTCCACAAGAGGGATTGGGGCAACGCGGCAGCATTTCCACTGAAGCAACAGCGGCGCGAAGCGTCTGTTCGTTGACCGGAGGAAGATCAGTCAGCGTTGTTTCCCATATTAACGGCTCTCCTTCTTCTCCATCTTCTTCTGCGATCGCTTTTCTTCTTCGTTTCCTTCGTTGTTGTTTTTGTTGTTGATATCCGTGACAATTGTTGCCAACACGACAAGTTCGACTACATTGAAGGAAACGTAGAGAGCCGTGACATTCGTAGATGGTATCTTCGTGGAAGTCTGCTCGTTGGAACTGGCCGTCGATGTTGGAAGTGAAGATGAAGTAGTTGTTCTTGTTGCAGATGTGGTGGAGGATGTCCTTCAAGCAATGAAAGCCTTTGTGAGGGATGGCGTTGGTGTACAGTTTTGCTCGGTGAGAATAAAAACCCCATGCTTGCATTGGATCCTAAAGTGAAATAACTTTAGTCTTTCGAAAGAAACAAGAACCACGAGAAGAGAGGGTGACGGAAGAAGAGAAGAGAACCTTCTTAAACCAAATCGGATGATGGCAGTCCTCCAAGGAAAGACCTAACCGTTGCAACGGAGGATAGGCTCTCCAGAATCCATCGTGCCCACGGTAATCCGGCAGGCCAGAGTCCACGCCCATGCCTGCCCCGGCTACAACCAACACAGCAGGAGCTAACGCCAACCATCTCGCTGCCGTCTTGATCTCGTTCGACCAATCATGTTGAATTGATGTAAACGCAACAGAAGAAGACTCAGATGACGAAGAACAAGGAGTTATAACAGAAGAAGAAGAAGAAGAAGAAGAAGAAGAAGAAGAAGAAGAAAAGAATGATGGCAGCTTTGGCGGTTCAAAGTTGCACCGAGCAGGGTCGATGTGCGGCTTGACTTCAGGGTCAGAGCTCCAAATGATCTTATCAGGCTGCAAGTGGCTCACGATCCAGTAGCTCTCCTCCTCCTTCAGCAGCCTCTGTTCTTCCTTATCTTCCTCCTCTCTTTGTAACGCCACCACCCGCGCCTTCTCCTTCCAAGTCAACAGGACTGCACTTCGTTGACGCGCTGCCTCTCTTCTCTTCTGCCTCGTTTGATATAATGAAGCTGGAGAAGAAGCAGAAGACTTGGCGTTCTTTCGTGGCCGTCCGCGTGGTCGTCCTCTCCCTCGGGCAGGCCCTACCGAACCTCCTTCTGAGGCCACAGGTGAAACGCTGATCTTGCAAAGAACGGTTCCTTTGTCAACTTTATCTGGAAACTCAGCCATCCATACCTCTCCTCCCGCTCTTTCTTCTCCATTTTCGTTTTCTTTTTCTCCTTTGAGTTCAGTTTGTTTTCTCTGGTACCACATCACTTTGATCAGTTCTTCCTCTTCACCCTCGGCTCCTTCTTCTGAAATGGAAAGACAAAAGTCTTGCATGGCTTGACCGATGTAAAACGGTTGGTCCGGCAGCGTTTCGTTCGGATCAGCTCTCACAGCCAAAAACTCTCCACGATTCACCACCACCCCCGATTTCTCAACACCTTTCTCTGTCTCTCTGGCGTCCGCTCGCTCCTCCTCTTCCTCTTCTGGCTTCATCATCCCTTCCAGTATCATCCCTCCTTCCGTCTTCGAAGAAGCAGCCGCACGTTCGAGTATCTTCGCGTCGGCTACTGCATGCATGGTTTGGGGGGGGGGGAGAAGGAAGGCTGGAAGGAAGGAGGATGGTGCTCTCTTTTTCCTTCTTCAAATTTTTTTCGTGGATGAGGGATGAGAGATCGGAACAAATGATGAGATTGAGAATCAACCGGAGTTATGTGCGAAAGGAAATTCCGATCGTGCACCCCTCCGGTTCGACTCGGATAGGACCCCCTTTTGTTTTTTTTTTTGAGAGTAAGAATTTTTCTTGGAAATTTTTTTTTTCGGGAGGACGAAGAAAAGAAAAAGGAAATCGCTTCAGTGAGTGGAAGCCTTTGCCTTTTGTTGGTGAACACATCTCACCAGAGAGAACAAAGTTAGTTGGTTACCTTCCAACAGAAGCTGCAAACAACAAATGGAACCACAAGGGTTTTCTGTGTACGTGTTTTTTAGATTTTAGTTGTTTAAAAAAAAGACCCTTGCTTACCCTCATGTTTCGATAAACAGAGTCCCCAAATCGGACTGCCCTCACCTTGCTGCTGCTTTCAACAAAACCAAAGCCTCCACTCCAGTAAGCGAAGGTGGTGTTGCCATCAATGGTTCGTTTTGTTTTTTTTTTTTGTTTTTAATTCGGTGCTTCTTCTCATCCCATCTCTTCTTATGTTTCCGTTTCTTGTGCCACAGAGGACCTCTTGGCCGCTGGTTGCAACACTTGCCATGTGAAAGGGGAGAACTGGCTCTGCATGCAGTGCTTGCGCGTGCATTGCAGCCGCTACGTGAAAGGTCACGCAAAGACTCACTACGAGGCTAACCCTGACAAACATTGTGTGGCGTGCAGGTATCTATCGTTTCGCCTCCTATTGTTCCATTTTGCTCCTCTCTATCATCTTCGACTCGAGCTTGGAGCGAACTAACTTTGTGCATAGTTTTGCGGATCTCTCTTTTTGGTGTTATGAGTGTGATAGTTATATCGTTCATGAGGTTTGTTTGTTCTTCTTCATGTTGTCCGTCTTCCTCTTCTCTTTTTTCTTTTCTTCTTCGCTCTGACGTCTAATTATTATTACTTTTGTTTTGTTGGTTGAAACAGTCACTCGAAGAAGTCTTTGCTGCTCTGCATCGCGCCAAGTTCGGCACTGCGCCTGGAGAAGAACGAATGACTCTCGAACAACTTGGCGATGGTGTGATTGCATTCTTTTTTCCTCTCTCTCTCTCTCTCATTATCTCTCCCTCTGAATCTCTCTTCTTTCACTCTCTCTCTCGCACGCGCTCCCTCGCTTCTTGTTCTTCTGCTTTTTTCCTTCTTCTCACTCTTTGGTGCCATTCTTTTTGTTTTCAGTAAATACTATATTACAGATCAACACAACGGGTCCTGAGGGTGCCTCCTCGTCCTCTTCTTCATCCTCTTCGAGCTCCACCGGCCACTGGTGGGTGCAAGGTTTGGAAGAATCTTGCCTTGAAAGCAAGTTATTGGATCGCATCCTCGGTTGCATCTACGGAAATGCCTTGGGAGATGCTTATGGGCTTGGTATTATTTCACCCTGTGCAATCTTCTCAAAACAGACTCTGTTCATTTGTCCTTTTTCTCATTTCTCCTTCTTTTTCACTTATCCTGTTGTTTACTATGCAGCAACGGAGTTTGAATCTAAGGAGCAGGTCACTGCAAAGTATAAGAATGCGCCTGTACCCTTCCCTAATTACAAGAGAACATTCCACAACATGCGATGGACAGCTGGTGATTGGACTGATGACACAGACCAACTCATCCTTATCATGGATACTCTTCTGGAAACCCAAGGCAGCGTAGACGAAAACATCTTTGGTTCGTATCACCTTTTTTTTTCTACTCTTCAAGTCTTTGTTCGCTCTTCTTGCTTCCTTCTTTGTTTACCTTTGGTTGCAAAATGTACATTCATTGTTTCGTTGGATGTTTTCTTTATTTCTATTATTCTTCATGTATTCAATTCTCACCTCTCTTCTCAGCCCGAAAGCTCAAGCATTGGGTTAATCACGGCTTTACCGAGTTGGGTGACTTTGCAGGAATGGGCCTAGGCTTCACCGTTTCTTCTGTGCTTCAACACCCCGACTTTCTGTTGGCCCCTCACGCCGCCTCCAAAGCCACCTGGATCAAGCTCAACCGAGAGGCTGCTCCCAACGGAGCCGTCATGAGGACCGCCGTGTTGGGCGTGTATCAATTTGAGCAATTGGAGAAAGTAATCGAGAACACCATTCGTATGGCCAAAGTGACGCACTGGGACCCGCGGTGCATTGCCAGCTCGGTGGCTACCACTGTGGCTATTGCGTTGATGCTACAGGAGAAGCACGACGTGGAGTCTTTTGAAGGACTTCAGAAGCTTATCGGTGAAGGTTCGGTTTCTTAAAGCTCTTTTTTCTTCTTTTTCCTTCTTTCTTTTGTTTAATCGTTGTCAAACAAAAAAGCAATGGAGCACAGCACAAAATTTCTGAAGAAGGAAGAACACAAGAAAGAATTCGAAGAGCACATCAAACGCGATTCCACGTTGCACAGCCTTCACAGCCTGCAACTGAGCGAATCCCAGAAAATTGGATACACCTTTAAATGCGTTGGCAGCGGCTTCTGGGCTCTTTGTTCGGACAGGGACTTTAAGGAGACGTTCAACCTCCTCATAAAGGAAGGCGGAGATGCTGACACGTACCCGTCTCCCTCTTTTCTCCCTTTTTTTTTTTTAAAAATCTCTCCTTTATTTATCAACAATACCAAAAAACAAAAAAAACAGGAATGGAGCCGTTGCGGGAGCTCTCTTTGGAACGAGAAAAGGGTACAGCGCGTTACCGAAGGAGTGGCTGAGCGCCATGCCACACAAGGCTTGGTTGGATGAAAAGGTCGTGCGTTTCTTGAGGCTGCTGGGCCTGGTGGATGAACATGGCCGTGCTGCTTGTTGTGCTTCTTCTTCCTCGTCCTCAACCGAGCCACAGAAAGAAGAAGCGAAGTGAAGGAGAGAGAGAGAGAGAGAGAGAGAGAGAGAGAGAGAGAGAGAATAAAGTCGTTCGCATTCTTTTTTTTTTAAATGTTCAGCAAAAAAAAAATAAAATACATAAAATAAAATAAAATGTAAAAAAAGAATTAAAAATAAAATAAAAAAGAAGAAAAGAAAGAAAGAAAGTAGATCATCTCCATTCTAAGGTCTCTTTCTGATGGGTCTCTTTCTGGCCTCCCACACACAAGAGGAAGAGCTTTGCACCCAGACAAAGAAACAGAAGACAAGAGAAAGCCCGGAAGCATCATTCCTGGATGCGTTGCTCCCGGACGAATTACTCTGCCTCCAGTTGCAGTGGGCACGTGGACAGGGATGCTCTTGGAACGCATGGGCTTGTAGTGATGCCGCGCTCAACGGTCATTTGCATGTGCTACGATGGCTCCATGAACATGGATGCCCTTGGGACCATCAAACTTTTGCTTCAGCAGCCCGTGGAGGACATTTGGAGGTGCTGTGCTATCTCAAAGAGAAGGGATGCCCCTGGAATTGTTTTACCTTTAGGGAGGCTGCCTCTTTTGCCTCGCTGGAAGTGCTACAGTGGCTGAAAGAGAACGGGTGCCCCTGGGACAGTTGGGCTTACTACGAAGCAGCTGGTCTTGGAAGATTGGAAGTGGTGCAATGGCTTTATGAGCAAGGGTGTCCTTGGAATGAAGAGCTTTGCGCAAGAGCAGCGGAGAAAGGACAGCTGGAGGTGTTGAAATGGGTAAAGGAGAAAGGGTTTTCTTGGAATGCAAGGGCGTGCGCAGGGGCTGCTTTGGGCGTCGACAATGCTACAGTGGCTGAGGGAACAGGGGTGTCCTTGGGGTGAGGAACATGCAACGCGGCAGCCAAGGGAGGACACAAGGAATTGTTGCAGTGGGCCAAAGAGAACGGATGTCCTTGGGATGAGTACACCTCAGTGTTTTTCTGAAATTGTTGCAATGTACAAGCCAAGCCAAACATAAGACAATGGTGGAAGCTAGAGGTGCATATGCACAATTCTCAACTCTCTCTCTCTCTCTCTCTCTCTCTCTCTCTCTCTCTCTTTCTCGTTGTCTCATTTCCTGTTCTAGGGGTAAGGCAGTGGGAAGAAACTATTTGTATTGCATGAACATACATGAAACAGGTGGAGCTACAAACAACTACAAGGTATTGTTTTATCTCTGTGTTTCATACAAAACAAAACGACAACACAACAAGTAGGTGCTCACGGCCAGTTTACAGCACAAGCGTAAGTGCACTTTTGGAAGCATTGGTCCATGCACTTCCTTTCCAACAGATCTCTCTTGGGAGGGGGATTGTTGTAAGGACAGGCATACTTTGTTGTCCATTTCAGATAAAACGTGGTTATCTTTCCATCATTAGTCTGTTCTGGATTGCCGACAGCAAGAGTGCCTGGATCCACTGTCTCATCGCAGATGAACTCGATGTGGGTCTCTCGGCTGTCACCTTTGGCAAAGTAAAGCTTGAAGCCTTTGTCGCCTGCTGGATTGGAATCCCTTGCCTGCCAGGTTACTTGGTCATTCTCACCAACTGGCCAATAGTTATTATTTTTGTCTTTCTGGCAAACCGCTGGGTTTGGGTATGCTCCCTTTTCGGTGCACCTTGATTCGTCGAAAATCATAGAAAGAGAGCGAGAAGAGAATTATAAATAAACGGATCATGGGAAGTTCGGAGAGAGAGAGAGAGAGAGAGAGAGAGAGAGAGAGAGAGAATAAATAAAGACGAACAAAAAAGAAAAAGAGCAAGAAAGAGAAAGTACGGACTTTTTTTGTTGCACTATACCGCAAGGCATGTAATAGTAGACGCCATGTTGACCTTCCACGTTGACTTCTGTTCCTTGTAACTTCGAAATATTGTAGGTGTGCTGCCCTATTTTTCCTATGCACGAGTCGCCAACGACCATACCCACGTTGGCGGATACAGCCAGCACCAGAGCCACCACCACAACAACGAACGGTCCCCGCATTGCGCGCTTTGTTTTCTTTGCAAAAGAGAAGTAAGTGGGGTTACCAGTGTTTAACGTTCATTAATTTCTCCAAATGAACCTGGTGTTCGGTTTGATTTTCCATTGGACCCCTTGTCCATTCCGATCATTAGATCATGGCCTAAAATAATGAATAAATCGTTTTAAGGTTAATTTTCACGGGAGGCCAACGGGGAGTTGGGGGACGTGGCAAACCGAGCAAAAGGAAACAAGGACTTATTACAGCAGAGTTCCTTCCGATGTGGATCGCAAATAAGGAAAGCTCCTAATAAACTTCGGGGGGATTGCTTGAGATTCAATGCTTTTTTAGATCTGTAGTGATAGATTAATTTTCATGTACTTGTAAAAAAAAAAAGAACGTGAAACTTCACGAAGAGAGCAGAATGAACGTGATGAGATGTTGTTGTTGTGACGTTTGGTGGTGTGTTCTATGAGTGGGCTGTTCATGTTCCTGTGGAAGGCTGTGCCTCAGAGGTAGTCTCTTTGGTAAAAGTTATTGAGGAACAAGTTTTAACATTGTGGCCCGTTCTCCCACAGCCATGGCAAGTGTAACGGCGGTGCTTTGCTACACTTGTTGCTGGCGACACCTGCTGTTCCTGCTGGCCGTTGTTTCCATTACCACCATCACTTACTGCCAGCCCAAGCTCTGTTATGAAAGGAATATCATTTGTTATTGATCTTGTTCAATTCTGTTCGGCCCACTACTGAAAGGCGGCCCACAGATAAGGATATGCACCCACGATATGCAGCCCACGGATTGGCGCCCACAGATATGTGGCCTACAGATATGGATATCCGCCCACAGACAAGGATATGCACCCATGGACATGCGCCTATGGATTTGGCTCAGCGGTCCACGGATTGGCGCCCACAGATACAGATATGCGCCCATGGATATGCAGCCCAGAAATAAGCGCCTATAAATAGGGCGAGGAGGTCCGCCCACAGATATCCAAGGATATGCACCCATGGCAAGGCTGCTCCCAGATATGGAGCATCTAGACTGAAAACAAGAGCAGCATCCCGTCAGCGTCTTGTCCAGGAGAGCAGCGTTCCATCAAGGAGGGGCAGCGTCTCATATAAGAGGAGGGGCAGCGTTCCATCTTGGAGGAGGGGCACTGTCTCATCAGCATCTCGTCTAGGAGGGGCAGTGTTCCATCTAGGAGGGGCAGCGTCTTGTATAGGAGGAGGAGGGGCAGCATTCCATCAAGGAGGGGCAGTGTTCTAGGAAGGAGAAAGGGCACCGTCTCGTCTCGTCTCGTCTCGTCTCGTCTAAGAGGAGGGCAGCATCTGATATCATCTAGGAGGGGTAGGGTCTCATCTAAGAGGACGGGCAGCACCTCGGCTAGGAGAAGGGGTATTGTCTCGTCAAAGAGGAGGGGCAGCACCTCATCCAGAAGGGGCAGTGTTCCATCGAGGAGGAGGGGCAGCGTCTCGTCTCGTCTCGTCTAGGAGGAGGGACAGTGTCTCATCACAGAGGAGGGCAGTGTCTCGTCACGGAGGGGCAACACCTCGTCCATCGAGGAGGGCCGTTCCATTGAGGAGGAGGGGCAGTGTCTCGTCTCGTCAAAGAGGAGGGGTAGTACCTCGTCGTTGAGGAGGCGCAGCGTTGTGACGCCAAGGGAGAAGGGTGACAACGGGTCTGAGAGGGCGGAGCCCGTGGCGGTTGGCGGTTGGCAAGAGAAAATCGAATAGCTGGCTCCCCGTGTTAATTTTAATTTAATTTACATTTTGCGTTTTCCCGCGCTTTTTTTTTTCTCGTAATTTAAATGTACAGCGAAAAAAAAGGGGGCGTGTGCGCGTTGGTTGCAGTGAAAGGCTTAGGTCACAGGTGGTGGCGGGTGCTTTTTTTTTTTATCAGGGGGTGCCTTCCGCTGCTCGCAACAACGGCGGCGAATTGGAGCTCGTTGCAGAGGAGGTTGCGGGTATCTCCAGCATCGGTGGTCGCTGTGGGTGTGGTTGATGTTGTTGTTGTTGCCAAGCGAGAAGTCTCTCTTCCTCTGCCAAAATCGTTGTGGTCGTCATGCCTTGCTGCTGTTCCTCGCCGTGTCCTCGTGCGAATGAAGAAGAAGAAGAAGGAGCCTCGACAACAACAGGATAAATGCCCTCTGGCAGTTCTTGCTCCTTGTTCTCAAAGTCCAAGCTCCACTGCTGCGCCTTGCTCTTGATGAGCTCGTCCAAGGCCTGGTCCAAAGACTTGCCCAGGGCGTCCTTGTCCCCCACCGGGAAGAGCTGCCTCCGCGCCGTCATCATGACGATGGACTTGGAGAGGGTGCCCTTGGGGGGAGTGAGGGTCTTGCTGCGGGACCTCCCGCGAAGCCTTTGCTTGGGGGAGGGCGTCTTCAGCTCCACCCCACAGACCATGTTGCTGCTGCTCCGGTCCCGTTTGAGTCGAGCTGTCGGCGTTCTGTGTCTCAGTTCTTCTCCCTCTTGCTCAAGTCTGCTTTTGGGGGCGGTTGCCGCGGCGTCTGCGTTGAAAGGGGAACAGCAAGTGGCTTGCGTAGCGCTGTGGTTGCTGCAGTCGCCGATGCGAAGAGAGGAGTAGTTGCGGAGGAGAGAAGGAGAGAAGGAGGAAGGAAACGTTCGGTCGTCGGTTAGGCTGTGGAAGCAGGGGGGAGGAGAGGAGGCGTAAGGGTCCTCCCCCTCAGAGCAAGAGGAGGGGGAGGTGGAGAAAGGGGAGGTGGAAGAGGAGATGGTGTTGCGACGAGGAGAAAAAGCGACAGTGGGCGCTACAAACTCCGCAGCCGCAAAGTTGAAGTTGTAGGCAGCAGCTGGGTCGTGTTGGCTCGGAACGATGTGCATCTTTTCTTCCTCGTCGTCCATGTGAAAAGGACTTGTCTCCATTTGTTTGTTGTTGTCCAAGATTTGTTTGCTTAAAAAAAAGATGCTGAGGAGATGGGTATTAATCTTTTGTGTTAAACGAGGTTGACGATGAACAAGATGTCAGTCTCCCGAGACGGTTTGACGAAAACCCAACGGTTTATCTTACCCAACAGGGGGGAGAAAACAAAAACGGTTGCGGAAAAGAAAAAACAGAGAAATACCGGTACAAGACCAGTGAAAAAAGTGACCGGTTAGGGCAGGCCGAGAGCCAGCTGTTGCTTGCGGGAGGGTGAGAGAGATAAAAGAAAAATAAACAAAAAAAATAGCACCGAACCCAAAAGCGTCCCCGCTTTCCCTCAATTTTCTGCGCCACAAATGAAAATTTGAATTGGGCCAATGGCGAACGGGCCGACGATCCAGCAGAACGGAAAAGGAAAATTACCATTTGAGAAAATCCTTTTATGGAAGAGGTTCATTTAACCTTCGGGGATTTATCGATCCACCGCTATCTCCTCGCAACAACAAAGCACAAGATTTAGTAAAATCAAAGCGTGATCGCGTCATCTCCGCCCCCCAACCCTTTATTTTCTTAAGAAAATAAAAAAAAAAAAGGTAAGCTCACCTCAAAACTTAAAGACTTGGGCGGGGCGATAGCCCAGCTCGCCCAGGACGCCGGTTATCCCCTCCTCTCGCCTCTTGCCGCAGACGTGTTTGTAAAAGCCGGACGGCCCGCAGACCATCACCAGGACGCCCTCCTCCGTTGCTGGCGGGCAATGCCGTGCTACCATGGAGGCGTCCACTCTGCCCCTTTCTCCTGTCCAACCCTAGTTGTGAGAAAAGGAAAGTTGAGCCCAACAGATTCAAAAATGGGAAATCTCAGGATCTCCTTTACACCACGAAAATAGAAAGCAAAAAAAAAAAAGACAACAACAAGAATAGGGGAGAGAAAAAAAAAAAACAAACCTCAGGGGCATCTCTAGTCAAGGTGTAGATGGGTTGAAAGTGGTCGGGTCGTAGTGCGGCAAAGTGGTCCAACTCTTTCCGTAATAAAATGTCCTCTTCGGTCTTGTTGGAAAAGAGGAGAACGGCTTTAGTCTCGTCATCTGGGTTGCTTGCTATCTCTTTTATTATCTAATAGTGTAACGCGGAAGAGGGTTAATAAAAAAAGAAAAATTAGGATACTCTATCGCGGAACAGAGAATGTACACAACATGTGAAAAAACATACCTGAAACATAGGAGCAATGCCAGTGCCACCAGCAATGAGAATAAGCTTCTTTGCAGCAGGATTGTTGGGGCGGTACAAAAACTTGCACTTGCGAGCTTTTAGGTCGACATGGTCGCCTTCATTAACGCTGTACAGATAGCTGCTAACTTTGCCTTCTTCGTAGGTTTTGACTATCAAGTCAAAGTATCCTGTTTGGCAACATTTGTGTTGGGGTGAGCAAATCCTAATGGTCAAACACAAGTGAAGACTTTGAGAGCGAATAAACAAAAAAAGAATAACAAACCTTTGTCTCTATGTGTGGAGGTGGGAGAATAGGGTCTATCCTTGAATGGACCTCTGCCTGACTGCGCGACGTGGCTTTCCGGTGCACGCACCACAACACAGCTGACCTCTGGTAAACCCAACTGTTTGAAGAGAAAGTCAGAAAACGGAAACACCCAACAATGAAGAAGAAGAAGAAGAAGAAGAAGAAGAAGAAGAAGAAGAAGAAGAACAAGAACAAGAAGAACGAAGGAGGAGGAGGAGGAGAACGAAGAAGGAAAAGAAGAACAACAAGAACGAAGTACGCCATGAAGAACAAAAGAACAAGAAGAAGACAACAAGACATAATGATATTATATATATATCTCAAAACAACGGCAAGCAAAGACTACAACACAAGTGAGTTAGAGAAAGAGGAGAGAACGAAAAAACGTAGCAGAAAGTATATTACGCTTTTATCAGGCGAAGGCAGAGCAAACCGGAGCAGCTTAGTGTCAGGGCTGATATGCTCCGTTTGTATCACCTGCAAAGAACTATGTCCAATGTTTTGTCAGCACGTTAACACCCACCTCTCGCTACACTTTTTTTGTTTTTTTTTGTTTTTTTTTTTTTTAATAAAACTCCTTGTGAATCGCTACTCACGTCCAGTGCTCCAGCGACAAGGCTGCCTCGGGCGGGACGCATTCCTCTGCGGAGGGGCCGTTGTGGCCTTTGAGCTTCCTATCCGCCTTGAGCTTTGCCTTCCTCTCCTTCTTGGCCAGTTTCTTCAGGCGTTTACGCTCCGCCTCTTGTTGTTGCTCCTCTTTCATGGTAGCGGTGGTGCCCTCCTCTTCCATTTCCACGCGTCTTTCGCTGTGTTTGTTGTTTGTGACAAAAACTTTCTTTTTCTTTCCGCCGAAAATTCCCCCGAAAACTCTTTAGTCACTATTAGTATCATAGGAAACTTCGAAGGAACCTTAACCTATTAGTTATCATTAGTCGTTTTCTTTTTTTTGTTTTTTGGTATTATGCTCTCTCCCTCTCTCTCTCTCTCTCTCTCCCTCTCTCTCTCCTCTCTCTCTCTCTCTCTCCCTCTCTCTCTCTCTCTCTGTTGTATAATCTCTCTCGTCTAATCTCTCTCTTCACTGATGTTGCAAAGTTCTCGCCCTCGTCTTACGACCGCCGCCCGAAGCAGCGTCCGATAAAGAGGTCCCTCCTTCCTCTCCGCCCGCAAACCTCCGCTCTTCCTCTCCTCCCAATTCCCGCTCCGCGTCTTCGTCATCTTGTTCAGCAGCTTTCCTCTTGTGGCCGGTTGCAGAAGAAGAAGAAGAGATAGTTTCGGTAGAAGGTGCTGTTCTTGCTCCTTTTCGTACGAGAGCGATAGTGGATCTTCTTGAGCCATTTCCTTCCTCCAAACCAGCTGCTGATTCTACCAACGCATTTAAGCCTTCTCCCGAGGTTGAAGTAGAGAAAGATGAGGAGCTATGTGCTGGCATCGTGACGTGAAAGGGAGTGGTGGAAACACCAGCGCTGGATGTTGTGGTCGATGATGGTGACGGAGAAGACGAAGGAGAGAGATGCTGATAGTTGGTCGTTGCTGCATTGTTGGAAGTTGTTCCGCTCAACAAGGATTCTGTGTCTTGATGGTGATGAGGAGGATGAAGGAGAGTATTTTCGTCCATGCCGCCCCCTGTGGAAGAGCTCGGGGCCGATGAGAGGAGACCTAGTCTGTGCTTCAGGGCGAGGAACATTCTGTGCAACAAAGGCTTCCATTGGAGGGCTTGTTCTGCATCAGAGAGTGAGAACCACTTTCGCTCTCGGTCAGCTTGCTCCCACTCCTTCTCATATTCCGGTAATACCTATGACGTTTGAAAATCAAGATGGTTAAAAATGGAAACAGAAAGGAGGAGGGAGAAGAGGGTGACGTGGGTGAAGAGAGAATAGAAGTAAAAAAATCAGAGAACATACGTCAAGAAGAAAGAGAGAAGTCTTTGTTTTGCCATCCGGATGCAACCAAACGCCTACCGGTCGCTCAGGATCTCTGAGTCTACCAGAGACTCCAGCCTTGCTCCTCGTCTCTCTGCACGAGGTCTCCGCCGCTATCTCTCCAAACTGTATTGGCCCAGCGGGAATGGTCCACCGGCTCTTGTCCTTCTTGCTGGTCACGAGCAAAAGCTCCAACGTCCTGCCTGGATATTTTAAAACAAAGTGGTTGATGAGGAGAAGGAGAAGATGAAACGAATGCGGAGGAAAAGGAGAAGGAGAAGGAGAAGGAGAAGGAGAAGGAGAAGGAGAAGGAGAAGGAGAAGGAGAAGGAGAAGGAGAAGGAGAAGGAGAAGGAGAAGGAGAAGGAGAAGGAGAAGGAGAAAGGAGGAAGAGGAAGGAGAAGGAGAGAAGGAGAAGGAGAAGGAGAAGGAGAAGGAGAAGAAGGAGAAGGAGAAGGAGAAGGAGAAGGAGAAGCAGAAGGACAAGGAAAAAGAAAAAGGTGGAAGGAGGAGAGTGCCTTCAGGACTGGGACGAAGAGGAAAACAGCCAGCACGCAAACGAAATCCTTTCTCATCATAAACAGGTTCTCCTTGGAATAAATATTCAAAAAAATCAATCAGGAAAAAAAAGAGAGAGAGATAAACAATGAGAGCGAAAAAAAAAGTCAAGTCAGGCTTGGCGCACTTGAACAAGTGGACGGAGGTATGCAACTCTCTCCTCCTTGTGAGGCGTAGGGAAGGAAGTAAGCTCGGTCACTCGATGAAGAAGAAGCAGGGCTGGATGAGCCGGCCTGATGAGGGTCGACCTCATTCTTGCGATGGGAAGGGCGATACAAGGTTGAAGGAGAGGACGGCCCTTGCGCGGTGCTGTTTGCCTGCTGTGGTTGGTTCATAGAAAGCGGGTAATCGCCCATCGAAGAAGAAGAGCCTTCCATCAGCTTCCCCAATACAGATTTGGAGTTTTTTTTTTGCGGTTTTTACCGTTAAATGGTGGTCAATTTCTATAGTCATCGTGCAGTAAAACTGCACGTATTCCATTAAAAATTGTGGTCACCACCTGCAGAAACGCTGCACTTGCAGTCAATTGTTGTCGACAATTTTCTGGTATCTCCCCTCCTCTCTCCTCTCCTCTCCTTTTCTGCTCTTCTCTCCTCTCTTCTCCTCTTCCACTAAAGTATGCCAGCAACCTTTTCATCACAGCATTCATCATCCTGGTCGCTGGTCCCCAAGGCTTCTCCTCTTCTCGTGTCGACAGAAAAGTAACGTTGCTTTTAGCGGAAAGCACTACGACGAAGAAGAAGAAGAAGAAGAGGTGGACTTCTGTCTCTCTTTTGAGAAGCGTCTTTAGTATTATTCTACTAAACACAGAGAAAGAAAGACTACTATTGCGCCCAATGCAACAACAAGCAAAGCAGCAACACTCCACCGCGCCTTCTTCTTGTTCATCGGGCGGCGGCGCTGACGATGGAAACCGCGGCCCCAGCAAGCAGCGGTTGCTCCAGGACTTGCTGGACGCCTCTTTCTCCTCTCCCTCCCGCAAAGCGCAGTACCACTTTTACTGCGACATTTGTCGACGACCCATCCTTCCTGCCGACCAGCGTTTTTATTGTACAGGTTTCACTCTCCACTCTCTCTCTCTCTCTCTCTCTCTCTCTCTCTCTCTCTTCGTGTCTTTCCTCCTTCGTTCTTGTTCTTGTTCTTGTTCTTGTTCTTGTTCTTGTTCTTGTTCTTGTTCTTCTACTTCTTGTTCTTCTTGTTCTTGTTCTTGTTCTTGTTCTTGTTCTTCTTCTTCTTCTTCTTCTTCTTCTTCTTCTTCTTCTTCTTCTTCTTCTTCTTCTTCTTCTTCTTCTTCTTCTTCTTCTTCTTTTTTCTTCTTCTTCTTCTTCTTGTTCTTGTTCTTGTTCTTCTTCTTCTTCTTCTTCTTCTTCTTCTTGTTCTTCTACTACTACTTCTCGGTCTTCTTCTCGTTCTTCTTATTCTTCTTATTCTTCTTGTCCTTCTTCTTGTTCTTCTTCTTCTCATCTGCTTTTTACAAAGAATGCGGCAACTATGACTTTTGCGCAAAGTGTTTCGTGACCTCGGGAGAGCGTCATCTGCGGCGCACGCATCCTCAACTCTTTGAGCAAATGCTAAGGCACATGCCCGCGGAGGAGGTTCAACGACTGAACGAAGAAGCAGAAGGGGACGACGATGAGGGTGACGGAGAAGAAGCGGTGAAAGTTAACTTGAAAGAAACAGAACGAGAAGAGGACAAGAAAAAAGAAGAGAAACACAAACACAACAGGTGGTCACGTTTTTGGACTTCTTCAACAAAGAAAAAGAAAGCAAAGTCAGACGACGAAAGAGAAACCGACGAACGAGAAGAAGCAACGAATGAAAAGCGTGAAGACGAAACGATGGCTCTGTCATTGTTTCTTCAACAACAAATGGTGGTTGTGCAGGAAGCTGCCTTGCCATTCAGCTACATTCACCACCTTTCCCATCTTTCCTTTGCACAAACTATTTCGTACGTCTCTCTTCTCTGCTTCTCTACTCTTTCTCTCTCTCTCTCTCTCTCTCTCTCTCTCTCTCTCTTCTCTGCTTCTCTCTTGCTTTCGTGTTCTAGTGAACAACAGCAAACCAAAACAAACAGGCTTATTTTTCAGTTTATGGAGAATCGTCCATGCCTGGGTACTCGTTTACAACATGGCAGCAAAGAACTGCTTCCTGACTATCGTTGGTTCACGTTTGGCAATATATATCGTCGTTCTCTTTCTTTTGGTTCTGCCTTATGCGAGTTTCTATCACCAGTTTGTTGTTTCATTGATTTGCCTCCTCCTCCTCTTGCTCTTGCTCTTGCTCTTGCTCTTCTTGTTTCTTGTTTCTTGTTTCTTGTTCTTGTTCTTGTTCTTGTTCTTGTTCTTCTTCTTCTTCTTCGTTCTTCTTCTTCTTGTTCTCCTTCTTCTTCTTGTTGTTCTTCCTGTTTTTCTTCTTCTCATTTTTTGTGTTGAACAGAGAACATTTGTAGGATTATGTTGTAAGCATGAAGTGGAACGATTTGTGGCCGACTTTGGATGCTTTTTTTATTCTTTTGTTCCCGTTCCTATCAATCCTAGCTTAGGTGCTTATTCCTTCATCTTCAGTTTGCTTTCTTTGTTACTTCTCTTACAACATTGAACAGGAAATGAAAGCAAAGGTTACATCATACAGCAAACAAACATGAAATGCGTTGTTTGTTGTGAGTCCTATTTAGATCAAGTCAGTATCTCTCTCTCTCTCTCTCTCTCTCTCTCTCTCTTTCTTCTCAGCTCTTACATTATCCGTTAGTTTTTACAACTAGCAAGCAGTCATTCTTGTCTCGAGTACATCGTTGTCATTCCTTCTTCTCATTGCGGGAAGTTGTCAGAGTCTAACGACTCGTCAACGCACAACTCTTCGGCTTCTTTGTCGGCATCATCATCCTTTTCGAAGGCTGAAGACTTCTCGGTACTTCAAAAAGATGGAGTGAAAGTATTACAATTAGTAGAAATGGAAAAGGTAAACCCTCCTTTGCCATCCATTATCACACATAGAAGCGAGAGAGAGAGAGAGAGAGAGAGAGAGAGAGAGAGAGAGATGATAAATTGGAACTTTGCTGATTGTAGGCTGTTTTTACTTCAGTTTCTACCACACAAGAATATAATTGCCAACAAACCGGATGACCTTTTGACAATAACGTATACCAGTGGAAGCACTGGCACCCCTAAGGGCGTTGCTGTAAACGACTCAACCTGGCGGTCGTTGTTAAACGCATCGACCTACGCATTCGTATTTGGCCCGTTGGTGACTTATTCATACTCGCTGTTCGACAGAAAGAATGATATTCTCGCTATTGCTTTTGGTGGTAAAATAGGTCTTTGTTCAGGGGTACATTCTACTCTCTTTCTCTCTCTCTCTCTCTCTCTCTCTCTCTCTCTCTCGTTTTTCGTTTTGTCTGCATGTTTTCTTGTTAACATTTCTTTATGCAGGACTTTTCTCGTATCTTTGAAGACTTTAAGCTTCTTCGTCCCTCTCTATTGTCTTCCACGCCAAGGTAAACAAGCTTTCTTCGATTCTCTTTGCTTGCGAGAAAGAATTATTCACTCCTAAAATATCAGGCTTTGGAACATGCTTTATGCAAAGTTTCAAGACGCATATGCTGCTCTAAAGATAACAGAACCTGAAACGGTACTCTCTCTCTCTCTCTCTCTCTCTTTGATTTCTAAACGTATCTTTTGAAACAGCCAAAAGAGGAGTTGGAAGAGAGGCTGCTTAAACAATTTGGAAAGATTGCTGGGGATCGTTTGATAACTGTTGTGACTGGAGGAGCACCCACTAGTCCTGTTGTGATGGATTTTCTTCGAAGATGTTTCAAGCATTGTCAAGTTAGAGAGAGCTATGGCATTACTGAGGTATTTATTCTTCGTTTCAATAACTCGCTTTGCCTTTACGCCCTTACTTTATTTTTATTTTTGTTCTTGTGACTTAATGAACGTCATAGGTAGGAGGGATAGCGACAGATAGATCTATCTACAATGGAACACAATACAAGTTGGTGGACTGGGAGGACTACACCAGCAACGACCTTCCATTTCCAAGAGGAGAACTCTGTGTCAAGACCAACACAATGTTTTCCGGATACTACAACGATCCTGATAAAACGTATTGTTTGTTTCTTGTTTTCGTTTTGCGATCGTGTACCGTGTGTGTTTTTAAAGTTTAGGTTTTAACTAAGCTTTCAAATATTCACCCGCTTTGTTTGAAGTAAGGAACAGGTAGATGAAGATGGATGGTTTCATACAGGAGACATAGTGGAGATCCAACGTCGGCCAGCATCTCTTCAGCCGCACATAGTCGTTGTGGATCGTAAAAAGCACATCTTCAAGTTATCGCAAGGCGAGTTTGTCTTGTTCGTATCCCTTCTTCGCCATGTTCTTCTTCCGTTTGTCTTTACATCATTAACTTGTGAATTACTGTTTAGGCCCGAAAGTTTGGAGAATTGGTATTTGGAGAGTCCATTCATCGATCAAATGTACATTCATGGCGACTCTCTCAACTCATTTTTGGTGGCTGTAATCGTACCAAATCGAACAAGACTTGCTGAGTACTGCAACAAGGTGAGCAACAATCGACAAACGGAGGATGAAACGAATGTGGAGGAAAAGGAAGTGAAGGAGAAGGAGAAGGAGAAGGAGAAGGAGAAGGAGAAGGAGAAGGAGAAGGAGAAGGAGAAGGAGAAGGAGAAGGAGAAGGAGAAGGAGAAGGAGAAGGAGAAGGAGAAGGAGAAGGAGAAGGAGAAGGAGAAGGAGAAGGAGAAGGAGAAGGAAAAGGAGAAGGACAAGAACGAGGAGAAGGAGAATGCCAATGATGCGAAAGTTTGCCATCTTCCTGCTGCTAAAAGAAAGATCAAAGAGGAAATGCATCGAATTGCTAAACTTAAGGTCTCTCTCTCTCATTAACATAGTGTGCTATTGTTTTAACCAACAACAACAAACTATGCTCAGGGTTTTAGAAGCTGGGAAGTACCGGCAGCTTTCATTTTAGAGGCAGAACCATTCACTTCAGAAAATGGAAAACTGACAGAAGGAATGAAGCTCTGTCGCCCGCAACTTCTTCGATGTTACAGACAATCTTTCGAACATCTGTACCAAACCATCAACGAACAGCAAGCATTGTCCGTCGTGAAACAGGACGATGGTGCAGACGAAGCAAAGGAAGAAGATGAACAAAAAGAAGATGAAAAGTTGAGGAAGCAAGTGGAAGAGAAAGTAAGAATAGCATTTCAAGAAATCATCGGAGTCAACACTGAAGAAACGAAAAGAAACAAGACAACAACGACGAAGACAAAGAAGGAGAATGAAGAAGAAAGCGCAACTTTTACAGAAGTTGGAGGCGATTCATTGTCCGCTGTTCGCTTGGCCGACTTTTTGTCGAAAGAGTTGAATATAGACGTTCCTGTGAAACTGCTCTACAACAAAGGAAGCGGCGATACAAAGCAACTCTCCTCGATGATTCTTTCTTCTCAACACAACCAAACGGATAACTTCAGTTCTAACTCTTCTTCAGCCATGGATCAAGTAAATTGGAATGAAGAATGTAAAGTTCGAGACGATGATTTTCCTGATAAACTTGATCTTCATTCCAACGAAGACGACGAGAATCAAGTTTTGAAGAAGGGAGAAAAGAAGAAGAAAGAGGTGATGTTGACGGGAGCAACCGGCTTTCTTGGAGCGTTTGTCTTATATTATTTGTTAGTGGAAGGAGAAGACGGGACAGATGAGAAGGAGAAAAGGAAGCAAGAACATCCGAAAGAAGAAGCGAAGAGGAAGCCAAAGAACAAGTCAAAGATCTGTTGTTTAGTTCGGATAAGCAATGATGAAGAAAGTGATGAGAAGGGGAAAGAGAAGCAAGGCTTTGAGCGTATCCAACAAACGTTAGAGCTTTATGGGCTGTGGAAAGACTATTTTAGAGAACGGATAGTGCCGGTACTTGAACTTTACTTTGAGTCATGCTCTTGTTTTTTTTTCCTCATCCAATGTTTTTTGAACAGATAATTGGAGACTGCTCACTTCCTCGCTTCGGCTTATCTTCCTCCGGTTTCTTTTCCTTGTGGGAGAGAACGTCATCTATCTATCATTGCGCTGCGCAAGTCAATAACATCTTGCCTTACTCTGCCCTCAAACCAAACAACGTGGACGCCACTCGCCATATTCTTCACTTCGCCAACATCACTCACCTTACACATTCTGCTTCTGCTTCATCATCTTCTGCTTCTTCCACCAAAGTAGAAAGGAAGAAGAAAAAGAAGGAGCTTTTCTACGTTTCGACGTTATCCGTTTTTGTTGATAGGCTTGAACTCATTGACGACGAGACCGATCTAAGAGAACAGTCTGCTCACATGCTTCCATGGATGGGAGGCTACAACCAAACCAAATGGGTGTCCGAGTTTCTCGTTCGTCAGGTCTGCCGGCAGAAGAACATCCCCTTCATCGTTTTTCGACCAGGAATGATCTCTGCTTGCATGTGGAACGGCGCCTGCAACGCACGTGACAGCGACTGTCGGTTGTGGACGGGAATAGTGACCATGCGTTCGGCTCCATTTCATTTGTGGCTCATTCAACAACAACAAGAGGAAGCAGCAGAAGAACGGAGGAAGAAGGAAGCAAAAGAACAAGACGAAAGGGAAAAAGAAAAAGAAATGAAAAGGAGGACCGAGGAAACACAAAGGAAGAAGAAGAAAAAGAACAAGAAAGAAGACAAAAACAAGGAACTGGAGAAGAAGAAAAAAAAAGGAAAGGAAAAGAAGAGGAAGAAGAAGAACAAAAAGGATGAAGAAGAAGAATCGAGTATCCAAGAAGGAAAGATCAGAATGGATATGACCCCAGTGGACTATGTCGCCAAAGTGATCGTTCGTTTGAGCCGAAAGCCGGAATGCATCGGCCAATGCTACAACATCTCCAACGAAAGGAGCTCACCCACCCTGCAGCAGGTCATCAAAGCGCTTCAAAGCTGGGACTATTGTCAACGCAACAACATCAAAATAAGGTAACTCAGCTCTTTTATTTTTATAAAGCTCTTGGTTGTTGTCTGTTAACAACAATAACAAATCAGACGACTCGAGTATAAGAATTGGGTGAAAGAACTCGCCAACATTCCGCCATCCAACCCGTATTACCCGCTGAAGAACACGCACCTGCATTACAAAGGCATTCACTTCCCCGAGCGCAAAGGTTTGCCGGCATTGAAAACCATTGCCGCTATGGACGGAGAAGAACCTCCTATCATTCTCCCACCTGCTTCTTCTTCTTCTTCTTCTTCCTCCACCGCCCCCAACGTTATTCATTCTCAAATGAGTTTCTTGTTGGAGAATGATCCCTCCTTCAGAAACGCGCTGCAATCGGCCACCACATAGCGGCCTTTTTTCTGTTTGTTGATTGGCCATTTGAAAAAAAATCATTTCGCTCTTCCAACAGAAATTCATAACTGGTGACAGAGATCTACCAATAGTAATTCATTCACACATCCAATCTCCTTTTGACACGTCACCAACATCCAACGAAGGAATTGTGTGACGTCAGAATGTCACCTTAAAATAGTACGGAAAAAGGGAAATATCACCGAAAAAACCTCATCACGTGTCATCCACCAAAAAATAAAATAAAATAAAAATAACATAAAATCCAAGGCCAAAGGAATGAAGACAGGAAGAGGCAGCGGCGGGGCAGCCTTGGCTGTGTTGTTGGTGGCGGCGGTGGCCCTCCTCATGGGCGGCGGCAGCCATGCAAGGAGGACAGCGGATATTTCATTCATTGATGAGGGCGTGCACGTGGCGGAGGATGGCACCACTCCGCAACACATCCACATTGCGTATGGCGAAACAGGTTTCTTCTTCATCTATGTTTTTTTTTGTTCTTTCCATCCTTTTTTTTTTCTTCCTCTTTGTCTTCTTCTTCTTCTTCTTCTTCTTCTTTTTTCACAAAAAAAAACAATACGAATAGCGGATACCATGTCCATTGTGTGGAGCACAGCTGAAGATAGCTCCTCGCTGGTGAGGTACGGGACGAGCGCTGCCTCGTTGGACAAGGTGGTCTCTGGTCAGACCGTGTTGTTCACCAAAGGAAATCCCTCTGGCCTGCACTACATCCATCGTGTCAAATTAATGGTAACACAAGCTACTCTTTCATCTCTTTTCTTCTTCTTCTTCTTCTTCTTCTTCTTCTTCTTCTTCTTCTTCTTCTTCTTTTCTTCTTCTTGTTCTTGTTCTTCTTTTTCTTCTTTTCTTCTTTCTCAGTTGCTTCTTCTTCTTCATCATCATCATCTTCTTTTTCTTCTTTCTCAGTTTCTTCTTCTCCTGCTACTTGGTTTTCTATCACTCACATGTCGCCTTCTTTAAAACGAACCACAAAGCACTTGGACTATGGTCGAACCTACTACTACCTCGTCCAAAGCGACAGCTCTCGCAGCAGCGTTTACAACTTCACCACCATGAAAGAGAGCTCCAACTGGGAGGCCCGTTTGTTGGTGTTTGGAGACATGGGCAGACATGGAGGGCCCCAAGCCTTGCCCAGCCTCATCGAGGAGGTGCAAAAGGGATGGCCGCATGCCATCATCCACGCGGGTGACTTTGCGTATGACCTTCACTCCGATGGTGGCCTCACTGGAGACGAGTTCATGGAACAGATACAGCCTCTTGCTGCCACTGTTCCTTACATGACATGCATTGGAAATCATGGTCTGTTTATTTTCCTTGCTCTCTGCACAATTGTTCAACACAAAGGCTGAGGCTAAACATTGTTGTTGTTTTTTGAGTGCAGAGGATGACTTTGACTACAGTCATTACATCAACCGCTTTTACATGCCAAACTTTGAGGACTCGCAAAACATGTGGTACTCATGGGACATGGGCAAAGCACACTTTGTGGCCTACTCCACCGAAGTATTCTTCCAACCAAGTGATAAGTACACTCCTCAGCGCCAGTACCAGTGGCTGGTGAAGGACCTCACAAAGGCAAACTTGAACCGAGAGGAGCGTCCTTGGATCATTGTGTTCGGTCATCGCCCGTATGTCAAATTCTCTTTCCTCTCTTCCGTCTATTTCTGCTAACCTTTGCTATAAAACAAACGAAGAATGTACTGTTCAAATGAAAGTAAGCTTTATCATCTTCTTCTCTTCTTTTTGCCTCTCTTCAAACAACACGTATTAACAATGATTGTTTAAAACACCCAGATCATGACGACTGCACCAAATATAATTCCACCGTGCGTAACAACCTCGAGAGTCTGTTCTACGACCAAGGCGTTGACCTCATCATCGAAGCTCACGAGCACTCCTACGAGCGCCTTTGGCCAGTCTACAAGGAAAAGGTTTCTCTTTCTTTTCTCCTCTATCTTACCTTTCCTCTTCTCCGTCTTATCCTTCTTAAAACATCTTTTTTTTCCTTCCTGCTTCCTGACTTGCCTTGCGTTCTTTGCTCCATAACAGGTAATCCAACATAACTACATCCGTCCACGCGCTCCCGTTCACATCATCTCTGGTGCAGCTGGTTGCAACGAACAAGACGGTGTCTGTGTGAACCCCATCAAAACTCCAGGTGGTCCCTGGTCCGCCTTTCGAAGCTCCGGCAACACCACTTATGGCTACGGTCGTATGATCATCTACAACGATACTCATCTTTATTGGGAAGAGCTACAAGCGGTCTTGGATGATAGAGTGTTGGACTCGATTTGGGTCGTTCAGGATCAACACGGAACGAGTTTTGGGTCAGCATCGATGAAGTTGTCTCCTTTGAATGAGTTGACCCGTTTGAAGGATTGAGAGTACCAAAAATAAAAACGCTAGTTAGGAAGAAGGTGCGAACAGGCAGTCCAAACGAGCGAGCACGAGACGTCGAAAAGAGTCCATCACCTGTGGCTGCATGTGTCGCGCGTTCTTGTCCTCCTTATCATTATTGCCTTTGTTATGTTCTTCTTCTCGTTGTTGACGTTCTTCTTCTTCTTCATCATCTTCCTCTTCTTCTTCTTTTTCTTCTTCCTCTTTTTCTTCTTCTTCTTCTTCTTCTTCTTCTTCTTCTTCCTCTTTTTTTCTTTTTCCTCTTCCGCCTCTCTGTTGCACCTCCTCCGTCTTCTCTTCTTCCTTCTTTGGTTTTCGTCCCGTTCTTGCTGGTTTGCCCTTCATCTCCTCTTTCTCCTTTTCCTCCTTTACAACCCTCTTCTCCGCGCTCTTCTCTTTCTTCGTAACTTCTTGTTGTGGAGTGTAAGGAAACGCCTTCCTGTCCGAAAGCAGCCTCTCCTCCACATGTGCAACATCTCTATCGGGCACATAACAACCCACGATGATTCTCTCACATCGATTCAACTTCCCTCTCCCTTCTCCTCTTCTCTTCTCGTTGCCGAACAGAAACCTCTTCTGGTCGATCATCTTCCAAACCTCCTTCAAGCGCCGCAACTCAACGTCATCCCAAGGAACTGATGAAGGGAGAACGGGCTGCTTCCTTCGTTTTGTTGGCCGTTTTTCTTTTGGTTGAGAAGAAGAAGGGGAAGCAGAGGTTCGTTTGTTCCTGTTATTGTTGTTGCTGCTGTTATGAGGAGTGATTCCAAAGAAAGGCTTTTCTTGCACGTCTGGTTCTGCAAAGGTAAAGATCTTCTCTGGATCTAAACGAAGAGAATGAGTGTGAGAGAGTGTTGTGTGCGTGTTTGTGTGTGTGGAGAGAGAGAGAGAGAGAGAGAGAGAACGAAAAGGAAGAGAAGGAGAGAGAGACAGAGAGAGAGAAGAAGAAAAAGGAGAGAGAGACAGAGAGAGAGAGAGAGAGAGAGAGAGAAGAGAGCTACCAAAGGAAGAAATATCATCACAAGGAGGGGGAAGGTGACGGGCTCGCCAGGAGGGAGGAGAAGCGGAAGAGGGAGCAGAGGAAGAGGCACTGCAAAACCAAGTATCCGCACGACTGGCGGTCAGTTGAGGAGCGATGCAAGCAAAGGGTCGCGGCCGGTTATGCGCCCACATTCTTTCTTTCTTGCTCTGAGTTTTTTCCTCTTTTGGACTGGTGGTGCAATAAAGAAAGTGGGTTAAAAACCGGGTTTGGGGAGATGGCACCCTTTACATGTGGACACATTTTTGCCCCCTCTCGAGTTGCAGGGTTTGGTGAAAAGGGCACCTGTTCCGTTAGCTCAAGGAACTTGGTGGGAGTACCGGGAGTCAACAAAGTTGCAGGTTTTATCTTTCCAATTTTGGGTTCTGCTCTGCAAAATAGGAAAAACCTTGCATGGGAAAGTGGGTGCAACATTGCAGCCGATTCAGCCCTTGACCAAGTATCACTCGATGCCTCACGACTGTGACCTTCTCGCAAGATGGTGCCACGCACAGAGGCATTAAGATGTCCACTGCCCATTTCAACCGACCCCGATGGATTTCTGCTTCAAAAGATGTGCCACCGTGTCAACGTTTCCTGCTTCCGGGTGTCTTTCCCCGCATCTCCGGTCGGTGGTGTACTTCCAAGTGGTGCACCACTTTGTCTCTTTCTTGCCACTTTTTTTTGTTGGGTACAGCGTATGCAGCAGAAAAACTGCAGAAAAACTACAGAAAAACTGCAACAAAACTGCTCCAGCAAACAAAGAAGAAGCAGATGGAGAGGGAAGCCCCGGAACCCACCGGTAATGGTCTGGTCCGTAACTTGCATCGCTACCTCCGCGACGACCGTGACGCGGAGGAAGGACTGGAACACAAGGGTTCCAACGGCGTGGAGACCGCTGTGGTCAAAGGCGACTACGACTTTTATCACTTTGGCCATAAACTGAACGACATGGTGCGCTTGCGTCTCGCTGCCTTTCTGCGATGCGATTTTTTTTTTGATCTGTTCGAGAGGAGAGAGGCTGAGTTTGTTGTTAATGCTAAGAATTTTTGTTTTTATTGTAGGGCTGGGGCTGCGCCTATCGGTCCTTTCAGACGCTTTGCAGTTGGTTCGTGTTGCAGCGACACCCAAACTTCGTGACCGCCTCTGCCTCGGGCAAGGAGCAGGCTCTTGTGGCGGTGCCCTCCCACAAAAAGGTTCAGGAGACGCTGTTCCGGATCGGAGACAAACCCATCCATTTCATTGGGAGCAGAGAGTGGATCGGCTCGTACGAGTTGTGTCTTTGTTTTGATGCCATGTTCAATGTACGAAGACAAAAGCGAGAGGAAGAGCGGAGAGGAGAGGAGAGAGAGCAGAGAGACAAGGAGAGAAAGAAGAGAGGAGAGAGAAAGGAGAGGATAAAAGAAAGAACGAGGAGAGATGGCAGAGAGGAGAGAGGAGAGAAGCCTAGAATTCATTGCAACATCTAACAACTCAAATGTAGATAAAATGTAAAATTTTGTATTTAGCTTCTGGCAAAGAGGTTGCTGGCAAGTATGACCTGTTCCGGCAACACTTCCTCACCCATGGTTGTCCCATCATGATAGGTTCTTGCTATTTCTAATCACACGCGTGCTTTCGTTTCTTTCTTCTTTTGTCTCGTTCTGTCTTGCGTACTTCGTTTCTTCTATTTTTCAATCGTTACCCTCTCTCTTTCGTTCTTTCTTTCTTGTCATTCCATTCCATCTATCTATCTTTCCTTTCCTTTACGTTTATTCTTCCTTACATTCTCTCCATTACCAAACGAAAAACAACAACAATAGGAGGTAAAAGCGGAGGAGCACTAACTCTTTTAGGAGTTCGTCGGTGGAACGATGAAGATAGCACAAACGGAAACACTACGGATAACAACAACAACAACAACAACAACAAAATGGAAATGCTTTTGTTGGATCCTCATTACGTGGGTCCTGACAAGCCGGCCTCCATCTTGGCCAGCAGCCAATGGTGTTATTGGAGAGAGCCCGAACAAGTCTTTGCTGCGGATAGCTTTTATAACTTTTTGTTGCCACAAGCAGCCACAGAAAACACCCAATAAAACAAACATGCTTCCTCAGAGGACGGACCGTGGTGGACGAATAGAGAGAGAAGGGGATGATCAAGGAGGCGGACCCAGACAGCCAACCCCACCACAGGTGAACGTGCTGGTTTGGCGAGGTTGCATAAAGTGAATACATCCCCCCCCCCGCTCCCCTTCTCCATAAATTCTCTCCTTCGTTCTTCTTCGTTCTTCATATGTTCTGCTTATGCTCCTGCGCCTCGTCTCCCTCCCCCTCATCTGCTTCTTTCTGCTTCATGCGTCTCCTCCCACCGCTACCACCTCTGCAGAATCATCAACAACGGTGGGCGATTTCGTGTCGTCTTGAAACATATTTTCCATATCTTCGAAGTTTCCCTCGGCCACGTCAGCATCATACCAGACAGGAGCGCAGACAGGAGAGCGGTGCGGATAGATGACCAAACGCGCAATGGTTTGGTTTGGCAGTAGTCCCTGTCGACACCGATTTTCCCCGTTCAAAGTAGCAGGGAAGCGCGGGGACTATCTTTGCTGCCCTTTTTTCCCTTGCCATTTCTTTTCCGCCAGATAAGAGATTACAGCGAAGAAGAAGCAACAATGTACTTCATGGCGAACTCCTTCTTTGCCACCGCTGCTGCTGCTGCTGCTGCTGCTGCCCCAACGGCGGAGCGAAGAACCGGTAAGAACCACAGCAACAACAACCACAGCCACACGAACAAACGGAGCGCGGAAGACTCGCCCAACGCAGAAGAAGGAAAGAAGGCGAGAGATGCCAGCGCTACTGCCCCAAAAAAGCGTCGCAGCAACCAACGGCAACCGCCTCCCCTCTTCTTCGCTCCCGCCAAACGACTTTCTCACAAGAAGGAGAAGGAGAAGGAGACAGAGAAGAACAACAACAACATCCAGGTCCTTCACCACGAGGGAAACCTTCCCTACCACCTCCTTCCCTCGGAGCTTTGGGTGCACATCCTGCAGTACCTCCCTCCCAAGGATCAGCACGCGGCCAGCCTCGTCAACAAGCTCTTTCGCGGCTGGGCTCTCTCCAGCGTGGCTCGCCTCAAACTGACCCCCAGCCAGGGCAAGGAGGGATGGACCGTTGCCAAGGAGGTGAGACAGCTCCGCGTGTTGTTTGGGGAGCGGTGCGCTGGCATTCGGAGTTTGGACCTCACGGAGGTGAGGTGGCTAACCGGTGGTGAGATAGGGGCTCTCTGTGAGGCAATGCCTGCTCTCACGAAGCTCAAGTGAGTATCACTTGTCCTCATCTTGGTCTTGTTCTTCTTCTTCGTTCTTCGTTCTTCATTCTTGGTCTTCTTCCTCTTGTTCTTCTTCTTCTTCTTCTTGTTCTTCTTCTTCTTCTTGTTCTTCCTCTTCTTCTTCTTCTTCTTCTTCTTCTTCTTCTTCTTCTTCTTCTTCTTCTTCCTCTTCTTCGTCTGCTTCTTCATTCTTCTTTCTGCTTTCATTCGCTCATCACTCTGCTTGCTCAAACCAAAACCTGAACAAAGAGTGCAGCTTCCAGACAATGAGGCTGCTGTTGTACTCTCACGAATCCTCTCTCGCTACTCTAACATCGTTGACCTCAGTCTTCCTGGCAGTGCGATTTCCAGGATAGGCATCTCTCACCTTCCTCGTTCTCTCCGTTCTTTGGTACCCTGCGAACGGTTTTTACTTTTCTGTCTTGTAGTTTCAGTTTTTCTAACACGCTCATTTATTGTAGAGTCTGAGTGGCAACATGCATCTTCGTGATGCAGATCTTAAAGGCAACAGCCTTCCTCCTTCTTTACGCAAGCTCTCTCTCGCCAACACTTGTTCTATGGGCGATACAACCTTATCCAGCCTCCCCACCACACTCCGTACACTAAACCTAAACTACTGTTTGATCTCCGAAAGCGCTTTGCTTCTTCTTGCTCAACGTCTGCCCCTTCTTCGCTCCCTTCACCTAGCCTTTTGTCATGTCCCTTTGGAGGGTCTTTCTCACTTTGTTGTAAGCGGTTCTTCTTCTTCTCCTTCTTCCTCGTTTTCTTCTTCGCAACAACAACGCGAGAAAGAGAAAGAGAAAAATGCAGACAGAAGTGAGCAACAAACAAGAATACCAAAGTTACAACGCTTGAATCTCTATGGTGCCAACTTCACTCTAGGACTCAAGAACGACAATCCAGATGCAGTGGCTGAATGGTTGGAACAGGGCCCCTTTCCCTCAACTCTTCGTGCCCTCTCCTTGAGCTTTTGTCCGCTTAGCAAGAAGGCCATTCGCGCGTTGCCTTCCGGCCTGAGAGAATTGGACCTTTGCTTTTTGGAGTTGGGCAGGGTTTCTCTGTTGGACTTGGAGGAGTGCCTGCCGAGAGGATTGCAACGTTTGAACCTTTGGCCCCTCACCGAAAGCACTCTATTCGCCGCGAACCCGCACGTGAAGGACAAGGAATGGCCACGAAGCTTTGGATGCTCCCGAGGGAAGCGAATGTTCAAGTTCCTGTCCAGGGTGGTGGTGTTTGAGCAACCAAAGCTGTTGCAGGAATAAAGAGCTCCAAAGAAACGAACAAGGACACAAGCCTGTCGGAAGCCCAAGCGGTTTCGGTGCAGTAGACATGGACGCAATTTGCCCGTGACCAATACACTTGTTTTCAAATGATGTCATCCAACATCATGACGACGTGAAGTAATATAGCTGAAAAAAACAACGAAAGAGAAGACTACAACAAGAAGAAATAGAATGGTAACGGTCTTTGCCCCCCCCCCCTTCCTCTTCAACCGAGTTGAACGCCACGGATAACTAACCTTAATTCCTCTTTGATGCATCTTTGTTGTAATAATATTGCAATATCACAGGGAGCCTCAAAGTCGAAAGCACACCCACGGTTTACGTTAACCATTACCAAACCGGCGTCCATGTCTCAAACCGTTTATGAACAACAGCTTAGGGAACTTTTTGATCTATACGACAAGTACCTTCATCCTCTTATGTTTCTGCTTCTTGTGCTGCCTTCGTCTTAGTTGTTCTTCGTCTACTGCTTCTTGTTTTTCTTGTTCTTGTTCTTGTTCTTGTTCTTGTTCTTCTTCTTGTTCTTCTTCTTCTTCTTCTTCTTCTTCTGCTTTCCATGTTTGTTATTTGATTTGAGCTATTTGGTTTTGTGTGATACAAATGCTTTCTACTCATGAATAGTGACAGAGATGGCGAGTTGACCTCGAAAGAGGCAAAACAATTCATCCAGGACATACTTGAGCTCTGTGCAGAGGAAGAGGGCAGACCATTGCAGAACAGTCTCATGCCCAGCAAATCCCTTGGTCAAACCATTGAGGCTTGTTTATACGACATTTTGCAGCAAGCAGGCACCTCCCGGCTAACCTGGGATGGCTTCTGCTCTTTCGTCGACTCTTGAGGACCTTTTTTTTTTCTGTTGGAAGGAGGACGAGGAGGAAGACAAAACAAAAAAGAAGGGAAGGAATGATGTCTGCGCCAAGCGCCGCTTTTAAGAACAATACCACACCACAACAAATGTGGCTGCCTTTTGTTGTGAGCGGCATGAAAGACTTGAGTAAAGTCTTCATCGAAGTAAATTAATTTGACAATAAACTGCAGTTGTTTGTAAGACCTCGTTGAGGCCTTCGTTTGAAGTAGATTGTGCTGAGAGAGGGGAGAAGGAAGATAGATAATAACACGCAGCCACTTGTGTACATGAAGGAAAGAGGAGAGATGGAACAGTAAGGTGAGGGAGAAGGTCACGAACGACGCTTTGTAACATTGCATCGACTTCCCTTCTGGTCGTTCAACTTCATCGCCATAGCACTTTAAAACAGGTGGAAAAGCAGGCTTTCAAGGTATTGTGGGTCGATGCAACTGCCATTGGCGTCCGTCCTTTCGAAAAAGATAGGAATTGTCGAATCCAGTTTGGCTCATATGCGTGTCGGGTCACGTTCACCCAATGAAAAATCGTACTTTAAGAGTAGAGATCATTAATTATGATTATTAATTGGCTTTTTGAAAATTGATCTCATTGTCACTATCCAGTTAAAAATCATAATTTTGTCGACAAAATAGAACCAAAGAAAGAAAAAAGAAAGTAAACAAGCAAGACGGAGGATGGCTGGGCTGTGGCGACAAGCACGAGAGCGGCTGGAGAGGTTGGTCTATGGGTTCAACTACACCAAGGCCAACGAGTCGCTGGAGGACGCCATCATACGCGCGCTCCACCGGTCCGACCGGTTGACGCAGGCCGCTCGGCAGCGGATCCAACAGGCGGGAGGGGTGGACAAATTGAGGGCCGGGACCGCTCCTACGAATGTCATTGAGGCCGCAAAACAAATGGCTCAGGTTTTGCACTCTTGGTTTTCACTCTTTCTTTCTGGACAACACTTTTTTTTAAAAAAAAATGGTGGTTGGTTGTCGCACACAAAACATACAGGCTCACGCACAGTTCGAACAACAAACGCCGCTCGAGGAGGAGCAACTGCGGCTGCTTCAAGAGAAGTGGGGCAAAGACGACCCGCTCGTGCAAAGCTTCAGGGAGGCGCTCACGCAGAGAGAGCCGATGGAGGCGTTCATGGCCCGGCAGAGGCAGTTGGTGCTGGAGAGGTACACAAGCTCTCCGGTTGTTAGGCTGCAGATGCGATTGAACAACTGGGCCACCACCATCCGTTCTCGCTTCTTTCCTTCTTCTTCTTCTTCTTCTTCTTCTTCCTCCTCTTCCCCTTCCTCGCCCTCTTCTGCTGCTTCGTCTTCTTCCTCTCCTTCTTCTCCTTCCTCGCCCTCTTCTGCTGCCTCGTCTTCTCCCTCTCCTTCTTCTTCTGTATCTGGTGATAAATAGGGATGGAGCAATCAAAAATCAAAGAGTTGGATCACACGAAATCAAAGCACCAACCCGAAATCATACATTCGTGATCAGCTTTTTTAAATCACTGTTTATTTGATTTTTGATTGGATGATTATGATCTTGTAAAACAACAGCAAGAAAAAAACAAAAATATTTTTCTTTTTCTTTTCTTTATTTATTTATTTTTTTACAGAAAGCTTAACAACGGAGACAAAAGAGAAGAGCGGAGAGGAGAGATTAGAAGACCGTGCCAGTCTACAAAGGGGTTTACTAGTGCGGAAGTTTTTTATTTTATTTTATGTTTTTGTTTTTGTTTTATATATTCATTTTTGATTTTTTTTTTTTTTGTAAGAAAAAAAAGTAGCGGAAAGATATATAATTTTTTTTTGGTACGTTTTTCCCTTGTGTATTTATTCGGTGTTGTTTTTGTGGTGTGTTTATTGTTTTCTTTTTGCTTGGTTTTTTTTTGTTTTGTTTTTACAAAAATCAAATGGTTTTTTGTTTTTCAACTTTTTTTCATTTTTTTTTTGCTTCATTATAAATTATTTTTGTTTAATCCGTTTTTATTTTTTTTTTTTGTTTTAACCTCTTTTTTTCACTACAAAAAACTTTGTTTTTGGCACCTTTTTTTGATGAGTTTTTTTCTTGTCATAATCAATCAATCGGGTTTATTTTGTATATTTGTTTTTTATTTATTTTGTTTAATATTTACTGTTTTTTTTTTTACTGTGCTTTATTTATTTTTTGTGTTTTGATTTTGTTTTTTGTTTTTTGTGTTTTTTTCGTTCTTTTTTGTATTATTTTTTTTTCATTAAAAAAAACTATTCTCTCTCTGCCTATTAGCCACTATTACACGAACCAGCTCCGTCAAAGTCGATGTCGGTATCAAACGGTGGCGGCAGCGCCGTTCTCTCCTCCTCTCTCTTGGGCCTGCTCTCATTGCATCACAAACCCGAAGACGACAAGGACCCTTTTCAAGAACAACAACAACCGTCGATCGCGTCTTCTGCTTCTCAAAAGCTGCATAGCAATATGTTGCCTCCGAACAAACGAGCCCTCTCCCGCGTGGCCACTCTCTTCTCGGTTGGCTCGGAGTCTTTGGAGGAGGACAACCGACGAAGGAGCGGAAGAAAGAGAAAAAGAAGGGATAATGATGATAAGAGAAGGAGAAAAAGAAGAAATGAAAGCGAAGAATACAGTTCTGAAGAAGACGAACAAGATGAAGACGAGAAAGAAAAAGAATATAGTTCTGAAGAAGCTGAAGCAGAGGCAGTAGAAGAGGAGGAAGAGGAGGAGGAAGAACAACGGGATAGTAGTTTAGATGAAGAAGACGACAGTTCCAAAGAGGAAGAAGCAGAAGAAGAAGCTAAATACCAACAACAACGGATCACAGCGATAACGACACCAACTACGACTGGAAGAGGACGAGGCAGAGGAAGGGGAAGGGGAGGACGAGGAGGAGGCGGAAGAGGAGGTCACCTTCTTCCCTCGTCTTCCACTTTTTCAACAGCATCTTTAACAACACCGACACGTAGAAGAGGAAGACCACCGAAAAAAGGACGTACTCCAAACGCCAAAACAACACCACAAACCATTGAAAGCTCTTCTTCTTCGCCAGATGCAAATATCAATAATACTACTGGAGAAAGTGGAGAAACAACCACGACAACAGTTGTTCGACGAAGAGGTCGTCCCCCAAAAAAGAGGCTAACAGAAGCACCAGTGGATGGATCAGCACAAACATTGTCTTCTGCCTTCTCTTCTTCGTTCGTCGGTGGAGATTTCATCGGGGCAATAATTGAAGATGGAAATAATGGGTTGAATGAGAACAACAAAGCCGGAAAGAGGAGGTCATATCGATTAGCGGAGAAGGAGAGTTTCTCAGCGGCATCCACAATGGAGGCGTGGCGATGTGTGATGAGAGAGTTGAAAGATATGCGACAAGAGATGAAAGAGATGAGAGAAGTCGTCTCCTCTCTTTCTTCGGCTTTAAACAAGTTTCTTAACCCGGAACAACAACAAAAAGAGCAAAAAGCAGACGAACGAAAAGAAGGAGAAGGTGAAGGGGTGACGGAAGAAGTAAGCAAACGAATCAAAGAAGAAGAGGAAGGGAACAAACAACGTATCGGCGATGAAAAGATGGAAGAAGACGATCGAGAAGGAGAGGAAGATACCGTTTCGAACCGGTGACAAACTTGCAACGCTGACTTCTCGCCAATTCGCTTTCTTCGTTTAACAGGATTTCTGTTAATGAAGAAAACCGAAAGAAGAAACAACACTCTCTCTCTCTCTGTACAGAGACAAACAAGTTCATTTTTTTTTTCACAACATGAAACTTATTTACGAGAAGCTTGACGCAATAGCTGAAGTGCTCTTTTGATGCGAAGAGATAGCGGCTGTTCAAAATCGTAGGAAGTGTATCTTTTTGCTGAGCAACAGAACAAAAAGTTAGACAGAGGAAGAAAGAAAAAGAGAAGAGAATTGGAAACATAGAGGAGAGCGAGAGAGAACTTTGGTTGAGAAAGGCTTCAGCCTCGCGGAGGTGTTCTCTTTGGCGAATGGCTATTTCGGCGAGCTCCACGCAACTGTGTGGCAACGCCCACTTTTCTTGCTGCAGCTTCTCCTCTAGCGACAAAACTTTCTGAGAATAAAAGAGTGAGAAGGGAATGAGAGAATGAGAGAAGCCAGAAGAGAATAGTGGAGAGAGGGAAGGAAAGCAAGCAAACCTTGAAGAAAGGAATTGCTTCCTCATACCGCCGTGCTCCTTTGAACATGCATCCTTTGACATAGTTGAATAGCGCCAAGCAATCATAAAAGCCCATATGCAACGTTGTGTCCTCCCCTTCCTTTCCTCCGCTGCTCATGTGCGCTCTCTTCAATTGCAGCAACAGGGGAATCTTTCGGAGATAGCGAAGGGCCATCTGTGGGTTGGCGGCTTCCACCAGGTTCCACGCTGGGATAAAAGCTTCCTCGAAAGGGGTGAAGCACCCCGCTTGAAGCCATTTGGTGGCTTTGCGAAGTGCATACAGGTCGAAAGAAAAGTTCTGTTTTTGTAGTTTCGGTTTTGTCTTTACGTGAGAAGACAGAAATAAAAAAAAAGAGAAGGAGAGGTACATACAGGTCGCATCCAGCCTTCAATCTTTTGATATAGCTCTCGTATCTTGCGTTTTGTTTCTTCTTCCAATTGTTGTTTTGCTTCCTCACTCATTTCACCTTCTTGTTCTTCTTCTATGTCCTCGTCATCTTCTCCTGGTTCCTCTTCATTGTTGCTTTCATATTCTTCGTGTTCTTCGTTTGACATTCGTATTTCTCTTCTTTGTTTGTTTTGCCGTTGTCTCATCTCCATCCAATAACAGAATCCCAATTTATAAGCCCCAAACGAGCGAAAGTTTTTGGAGGAAGGACTCTGCAAGTATGTCTCTATCATTGGAATGGCTTCCGTCCATCGGCAAGTCATCCAATAGCAATGAGCCAACTCGTACTCTCCAGTCAGTTGCAATTGTGCCACTTGGGAGGAGTTCTCAATGGCTTCTTGGTAGTAACGAATGGCAGTGGCCACCATCCCTTGTTTTCTACACATGTGGGCTTTGAGATGTTTTAATACTGCTGATGAACTGTGTTGTTTGCTGTTAGAAGAAAAAAGAAGAACAAGAGAAGCAGAGAAGCAGAGTGGAAACAAGAAAGCGACAGTACGGATAATGCTGAAGAGCTTCTTCCATCAGAGTGTTGGCGGTGCTCATATCATCCTGAAGGAACCAATGGATACATATAACTACTGCTTGTGCCGCCATTGCTGATGGAAAGATTTCCTTAAAGAATGTTTTTCAAAATCCAAGAAGAGCGAGAACGTACCACGAGGACAAGGAACATTCTTGCAAGCATCTAACTCGGCGAGAGCAGTTTGTTTATCGGCAGCTTGAAAGCCAATAGCTTGTACCAGCCATAAAAAACCAACTGGAACCATCGAAACCAAAAAATGAAAGACGCCCACACCGAAGTTTAGCATTGCAAAGTACCGCTGATGCTGTTGCTGTTGTTGGGGTCTAAGAGGAAGAAAGTGTTCGCTTTGTTGTCGTTGCTGATGATGATAAAGAAGTTGTTTGATTTGTTGTTGGATGGATAACGCGGATGAGTAATGCTTCCAACTCTTACGTAAAAAATAGCCACCTGTTTATTTTTTGGGTTTTGTTATGTTTTTTCTGGAAAGAAACAAATAGGAGAAAGAGAATGAAGAAAAGATAGAATTAAACTAAAAGAGGAAGAATGAAATATAACAAGTAAATACCACGAACGTAGGAAAAGTTCTTGAGATGAAGTAATGCAGACATGCCATTACATTCTGCCAATACCTGAATAAACGAAAGGATGAACATTGTTTAGCAGAAGAAGAAGAAGAAGAAGAAGAACAAGAACAAGAACAAGAACAAGAAGAAGAAGAAGAACAAGAACAAGAAGAATAACAAGAACAAGAAGAAGAACAAGAACAAGAACAAGAAGAAGAACAAGAACAAGAACAAGAACAAGAACAAGAACAAGAACAAGAACAAGAAGAAGAAGAACAACAAGAACAAGAAGAAGAACAAGAAGAAGAACAAGAAGAAGAAGAACAAGAAGAAGAACAAGAAGAAGAACAAGAACAAGAACAAGAAGAAGAACAAGAACAAGAACAAGAACAAGAACAAGAACAAGAACAAGAACAAGAAGAAGAAGAACAACAAGAACAAGAAGAAGAACAAGAAGAAGAACAAGAAGAAGAAGAACAAGAAGAAGAACAAGAAGAATAACAAGAACAAGAACAAGAAGAAGAACAAGAACAAGAACAAGAACAAGAACAAGAACAAGAACAAGAACAAGAACAAGAACAACAAGAACAACAAGAACAACAAGAACAATATCAAGCACAAGCACAAGCACAAGTAACAGCAGGAAACACAAAAATGAAAAATAATAAAAGAAAGGCTATAGTATACTATTAATGCCTGTAGAATGGTGAGTTGGTCCGCATATTCAGCAGCAAAGCGTCTGCCATCCATCGCTGACTCCTTGCGTCCCATCCATCCCACCAAAGAACGCTTTTTGTTTTTCAGGTTATTAAAACTAAACCAATAAAAATTATAAAAATGATAAAAAATAGAAAACAAAAAAACAAAAAATAAAACAAAAAATAAAACAAAAAATAAAACAACAAAAAAACAGAAAAAA
Source organism: Balamuthia mandrillaris (assembly GCA_031835245.1). Classification (NCBI taxonomy): domain Eukaryota; phylum Discosea; order Longamoebia; family Balamuthiidae; genus Balamuthia; species Balamuthia mandrillaris. The sequence continues at coordinate 22,736 of JAVKOQ010000157.1, read as the reverse complement.
AAACAAAAAATAATAAAAATAATAAAAAATAAGAATAAAAAAATAAGAAAAATAAAAATACCACAAATAAAAAAATAAAACGAACCAAAAGTCCATTCTTCTTGTTGGCAGCAGCAAAAACGTTGTTGGCGAGGGCCTCTGCCCGTTCGATGCGCTGAAAGGCCTCCTCCAGGTTCTCGTCCGTCATGACGGCCCGCATGAAGGCCACCTCCGCGTGGTGGTGGGCCGGCCACATGGCAGCAGGACCCTCAGGACCGCTTGGTGGTTGCGCGCACCGAGGGAGGAGGAGCTCCTCCGCCTCGTTGAGGCGAGTGTTCCACAGGTGGTCGATGGCTTGGTCGATGAGCTGTTCCAGCGTCCATTTGGTGTAATGGTGAGATGAGTTGATTGTTTCTTCTTCTTCTTCGCTTTGTGGCAGTGGTGGTGTCTGTGTTTGTGGTTGTGTTGGTCCTTCCCGTTGTTCTTCTTCTGCTTCTTCTTGAGCGTCGTTCGTTTGGGTTGTTTCTTCCATTTTTTTTTTCTTTTTCTTTTTTCTATTTTTCTTTCTTTTCTTTTTTTTTTTGCGGTAAACTTCACGACGACACGAAAAAAGGAAGCTCAAACGATGCACAATCATTGAAATTATTCTGCACATCATCTGCACATAATCATCTTACGGAAATCCAACCAAAAATCATAGTGTTTCCCATTACCCAATCGAAAATCAAATATGACTCGTAAGGTTCCATCCTTAAACCACACCCAACGTACGAAGAGACCGTAGAGGAAGAAGAGAGGGGGCGAGAGGAGATGACGACCAAGGAGAAGAAAGGAAAAGTGCCGAACTTGGCGGAACTGCCACAAGGTCCGGCGGACGGCTCCGCGCCGGGGGCGGCTGCTGCTTCTTCTTCTCATGAAATTCCTGATAGGTTTGTCTGCTATTTTTTTTTTTTTCGGATTAATTTTTTCTATTTTTTTCTGTTGGAAAATCCACAAAAAAAAAAAACAAACAAAAAAAAAATTGGTGACTGATGAGACGTTGGTGGATGAAAAAATTCAGAGGCAGCCAAACGGACAGAGGCACTGGTCACTCTTCGGGCACAAAGAAGCAGAAGAAGAAGAAGAAGACGAAGACCACCACCACCACTCACCGAAACCGTAGTCTTACCACAACGGCTGCTCAACCGTCCGATGCCTCTTCTTCTTCTTCTTCGTCTCCTCCTCCTCCTCCTTCCTCCTCTACCAAAGGAGACAAAAAGAAGGCTTCCTCCTCGCAAAGCAAAAAATCTCTCCCTCGAAGCCAATCTTTCTCCGAAGGAACCTCTGATGCTGCTGCTGCTGATCCTTCTTCTTCTGCCTCCAATACCAAAGGAGGAGAGAAGCGTTGGCACACATCGGCGCGAGTGAAGCTCCACTCCAAAAAAAGAGGAAGAAAAACCATTGCCTCTTCTTCTTCGCATGAAAGAGATGGAGAAAGGGAAGGAGAGGAAGAAGGAGAGTTAGGAGCGACGCTGAGCCTTCGCGTTGGGGAGAGCGGGCAGACGGTGACGAAGAAGCAGAAGGACAAGCGGTTGGAGGAGGGAGACCCGCTGCGGGACTGGATCGTCTTCATCAACGTGAAGAGCGGCGGCAAACAGGGAGCCAAGCTGTTGAGCCGATTTGGGGCCGTCTTGCCCGATGACCAGGTTTATAACTTGATAGTGGACAAAGGACCAGCTCGTGGGTTTGTCTCCTTTTCTCTCGTTCTCTCCTCTTCTTTCTTCCTTTCTTGTCGTTTCTCTCTTTTTCTCTTTCTCTTGCTTCTCTCTTGCTTTCTCTCTTTCTTTCTCAAAAGCTGAACCAAAAAATTATGAAACAGATTAGAAAGATGGAAGCGATCTCCAGACTACAGGATACTGGTCTGCGGTGGTGACGGCACCATCAACTGGGTGCTTACCGCCATCGACCAGATGGAACTCCCCACGCGTAAAAAAACAACCGAAGAAAACGAAGATTTTGAAGAAGAGATAAAGCCATGTGTCGGAATTGTGCCATTAGGAACAGGAAACGACTTGGCGAGAACTTTTGGATGGGGCGGAAGTTACGGGGGAGAAAAAGCTCTACCGCTCTTGCACTCGATGCAACACACCAAAGTGGTGAAGATGGATCGATGGAACATTGTTTGTAGACCGCTACCGGAACAGGAGGTGGCAGAGTTTGAGAAGCAGAGACTGGAGAAGAAGAAGAGGAAGAAGCAGAATAGGGAGAGAAGAAAATTGGAGAGAAAGATGAGGAAGGCGGAGGAAGAGGAGGAAAGAAGAAAGCAGAAAGAGGCAGGAGAAAAGGCAAAAGAAGAAGGACAAGGAAAAGAAGAAGGTGCGACAGAGAAAAAGGAAAAGAAAGACAAGAAGCAAGACAAGAAGCAAGAAAGCGAAAGTGAGGAAGATTCTTCAAGAAGCAGCAGTGATGGTGACGATGATGAAAATGAAGAAGAAGAAGAAAACGAACACAAAAAAGAGAAACACCGCAAAAAATCAAAAGGCAAAGAGAAAGAAGAAGAACAAGAAAAAGGCAAAGAAGACAAAGAGGAAGGAGAATCCAACTCAGCTATCCTCTCATGCACCCCCGCCAAACACAAATTCATCATGAATAACTACTTCAGCATTGGCATCGACGCGGAGATAGTGCTGGGCTTCCACGAGATGCGCGAGAAGCGCGGCAACCTCTTCCAAGGCGTTCTCCTCAACAAAGGCTGGTATGCTGTTAACTCGGCGCGTGTGGCTTGGCAAGGCCACAGCCGCATTCGTGACATTCTCTCCATTCGTTTCCAACAACTTCAGCTTGCAGACGGTGACGAAAAAGGAGGAAAGAAGAAAGCAAAGAGAGACGGAGAATGGAAAGAACTGGAGATACCTTCGAGCGTGAGAAGCATAGTGATCATGAACTTGCCAACTTATGGCGGAGGAAACTTTTGGGGTAAGCCAAAAGAGGGCGAGGTAAAGGAGAAAGGATGGAAGGAGCGTTCGGTGGCGGATGGCTTCTTGGAGGTGATAGGCCTGAAGGGGATCTCTCACTTGGGCACGATCACCACGGGCGTGGCAAATGGTGGCTTACGTTTGGCGCAGGCGAGTGCAATTGTGTTGAAGAACCATACGCCATTGGCTGCTCAGGTTTGTTCTCCTCTCCGCTCTTCGTCGTTCTCTTTTCTTGCTTTCTTTTTGCTTCCTTTGTTCTGGTGTTGGTATTGATCATGCCTATTGGATTACTAGGTGGATGGAGAGCCATGGACGTTGATCCCTTGCGAAACGAGGATAACGCACCGCAACCAAGCCACCTTGCTGCAACGCCTCGATAAGTCTGCTTCTTCTGATTGACGAAAAAAAGAAAACGGAAGCACGGAGAGTTCCTTTTTTAAAAAAATTAAAAAAATGTATTGTTATACCTCTCTCTTATTCTTCTTGTTTTTTTTTTTTTTCCTCTCATTGTTTCATTATATTCTTTCTTTTTTTTTTAAACAAAAAAAAAACTTTTATTTTTTTTCCCACTTTTTCTTTATTTTTTTGATAATAATTTTCACAAAAACCAAAAAAGGGTACTTTGCTGAAACGGTTTTTATTAGAAGCGCCAACAAAACAAAAACATGCCAACAGCGCCACACCACCATCGGCTGCTGCAAGGAGGGCTGGCCCTTTGTTTTGGCTTGCTCCTTCTCTTCGCCGTCAGCTTCCTGTTCCCTCCGCAACCGCAGGTGCCAACTCGCGCTGCAAGACTTTCTCCTGAAGCAAAGAGGATATCTGCCCCAAGCGCAAGTCCAACGCCGAAGCCGACCACCGCTCCCATCACAACCACAACAACGACACCAAAGAGAGCCTTTAAAGCTCCATCCCCGAAACGGGGTGAAACGGATGCTGAAGGACACCAACGCTTTCTCGCAACCCTCAAAGCAAGGGCGGAGGCAAAGAAGCATAATCCATCCTGTGTTGGTCGGACGGACCCGGTGAGGCTCGTTGTTTATTCCCTCCCTCGGAGTGGAGGTCTTTACTTACTTGAGGTTTTTCCATTCATTCTTTGTTCCTTCAGGAGTCCGACTCCTTCTCTTTCACTCTCACATTAATCCTTTCTCTCTCCTTGTAGACTCTGCTATTTGCTTTGTAGCACCTATCTTACACGCTTATCCAGCTTCTTGATGATTATTTATCTTTAGCTTGGGGAGGGGAGCTGTTCTGGCAGTTCAGGCCTGTCCGTTCGCCAACACAAAGCGAGAGTATATTGGCTTCCTTGGAGCAAAACGGAAGTTTTAACTTTTTGATTCAGGTCTGTTCGCCTTCTTCCATTGCTTATGGTCTAGTTACCTGTAGAATGACAGAAGCATGAATCCAAAACCAAAGCACGAAGACGTGCAACAGCAGCCATGGTTGCTGCCGCGCTTCAAAGAAAACGGCTATTCGTTCATCTTGCTGCAACGGTTGGACCTGTTGGCCGCGTTTCTTTCGTGGGAAACACAACAAGAGCACAAAGACGCGGACTGGCAATGCACCACCGCCGACTGCAAGGAACGGTTCCAAAGCTTGATGATCCGGCCAAACAGGAGGAGCGTGCTCAGGTACATAACAAAGCGGGAAAGCCTCATCAAAGCACAGAGACAATTGTTGAATGAGGTATCTGTTTGTCCTTACTGCACCTCTGTATATGTTTTTTTTTTGCTTATTTGTTCATCGACTGCTCCTCCTTCCTCTTCTTCTTCTTCTTCTTCTTCTTCTTCTTCTTCTTTTGCTTCTTCGGTTTTCTCTTAGTCCGGAATAGCATATATCACGGTGACCTACGAAGAGCTCACCCGCAACGCTCCAGAAGAGTTCTGCAAGCTACTCCAGTTTTTGGGCTGCGACTGCAGTCAAGTGGACAGCATGCGAAGCCTCTTCCACAAGCTGCATCCCAAGCCAAAGTCCTCTTACTTTGAGAACTGGGACGATGTCGTCAGCGTCTTGAAGGATACACCTTATGCTTGGATGTTAGAAGCATAAAACAAACAAACGCCTTATTTATTTCAGCTTCAGTTTATCTTCTTCAGTTTTTGCTGGCGTTCTCTTTTTCCTCCTCTTCGTTCTTCTTCTTTCTCGCCGACAACCGAGAAAGCACGGTGCATCTCCACAGCCGATTGCCAGAGCAACAACAGAGGAATGATGACCCAAAGACCATTCGCCAGCCACAAGTAGACCCACAGGTAAAGAGTGTTGCTGGTATCGAGAGACTGGCTGCCGCTCAGCCATTCGGGGCAGAACGTCATCCATCCGCCGTATAGCTCCATAACGCTCAACGTCACTTGATAAAAGTGTCTCGTCGGACGCTTGTTCACCACCTGTGATGCAACGCATCGTTAACCGACAGTTAGAAAGAATGGAAGCAGAAGGAGAAAGAAAAGAAAGAAGAGCATTACAGCGTCGATGAGCAGGATGCACAAAAAGGTGCAAACAACAACCGTCAATCTTTTTAAATGGTGGTGAGAGGAATAGAGCGTTAGTAGAAGAGGAGAGACAAGGAGAAAGAGAAAGAGAAAAGAGAAAAAAGAAAAGAGAAAGAGAAACATTTCGATGGAAACGACGGTGGGGTCGGCGACAGCCCATCTTTTATCAGCGTTCGCATATTCTCTCCCTTCACATATAACACAAGCAAATAAATAAAGGCGAACGCAAGGAGAGAAAAAAAAAGAGTGAAGTGAGCGTTTACATACATAAAGGAGCGAATGGGTTTGTTTTGTTCTCGGCCACAGTTCCTCCAATGGACATCCACAGAAAGCTTCCCTCCAATACGGTGTGAATGAGGGCATCATACACAAACCTAGAAAAAAGAAGAAAGACAGTGAGCAAAAGGAGTCTCCGTTTTTAACAAGAAGAAGAAAGGAATAATGAACGAACCAACAGAGAACAGCCTTGTCCTTCCAGCCGGAGAGTTTTCTGCCCAGGAATAAGGCCAAAGGAACGGCCACCAAAAGATGAGCGTTCCACACGGATAGGCTCGCCACGATATCTCTGTATCTATCTTCGTTCAGGTCTGCCGGAAGGAAGGGCATTCTTTCTTTTTCTCTCTCTCTCTCTCTCTCTCTGTTGACTATTTGCTTTGCGAGTTCTTTGTAACAGTTCTTTTTTCTTTTTGTTTGTGTTTTTTTAATATAGGTGTAATGCGTTACACCTATATTAATACGAGCGAAAGTAAATCCCCGAGGAAGAAGTTTCTAAAGCTGTAGCTCAGTGTACAATCGTTTAGTTGGTAACAAATAAATACAGGGTCTTCAAGGCAAAACGCTGCGAAAGACGCAGACACTTCCATCGGAATAAGCCACGTGCAACTTGCCTTCCTTTACAACCATATCGTTCAAGCTTCCTCTTCCTTTCCTTCTGCCTGCTCCTCCTCCGTTATGCTTCATCGACGGCTTATTCGTTTCTCCCACTTTCTCTTCTTCCTCCTTTCCCACTCCTTCACTCTTCTTCCTCACCCAACAACAAGCGAAGTCCGATGGCGAAGCAGAAGGCTGAATGCGACGTAGGCAAGTCCCTCTCTCGTCCCAAACGCATATCTCGCCCCCAAAGCCTCCGCTCAACAACAAGCCTTGCCAAACCACCATGCTTCTTATGAAGTGGCTCTCCTCTTTGGCAAAGGTTGCGATGCAATGACCTTGGTCGTTCCACATGCGAATGACCCCATCTCCACCTCCGCTCAGCATGGCGTTGTTCCATTCCACCAAACTGCGCACGCCTCCCCTTTCGTGGGCCTGAATGACCCTCACCTTCTCCGGCTTAAAAAGCTTCACCGAGGTACAGGAAGAGTCATCGGGATGAAGTTGCCAAACGGAGATGGTGTTGTCTAAGCTGCCGACGTAGAGGAGGCCTTTCCAAACGGCGAGAGCTTGCACTGATCTCTTGTGGGGGCGCCACACGCAACAGCATTCCCAACCAGCAGCACGAGGGTACCATTGTCGGTTGCTCTCGATGCCTTTGTCCGTTGCTTCTTCTTCAAAGTCATCATCGTGCTCTTCTGCAGCTTCCTCTTCCTCTTCCGTTTCATCGTCTCCTTCTGAAAAGGGATGGTCTTCGTCTTTGTGGTCGTTGTGTGCTGCCGAAGAAGGCGAGGAAGCAGAAGGTTGTTCGAGGCCAGTTGCATCTGGAGCTAAAACAAATACAGACCCGTCCGTGCATCCAAAGTAGGCCAAAGTGGTTTCTCCATGAATCGTCTTCTCTCCTTCAGCCGCACACACCACTCCGCTTCCAGTGGGAGCCATGATCCTTCTTCTAGCAAACGAAGACGCTCTCTGTCTTGTTCCTCCTCTTCGGCTTCGTCTTTCAGCTTCCTCTCTTCTTCTTCTATCTTCTTCTTCTTCTTCGTCACCAAACGTTTCTTCCCAAACGTCGACCCATCCTCCCAGCCCGTTTCGGTTGCCGTGGCAGACAAAGCATAGCTCTCCGCAGCTTAGCACGCAGTCGCTCCCTTCGCCAGCTCCTTCCACAACCATCGTGGAGCAGCTCCTTCGTCGCTTCCATCTCGAACCAGGCAGCCTGTCGAGCGGGTGCAAAGGATCGTCTTGGTGCTGTTCCTCTTTGCGTGTTTCTCGCGCTTCTGCTTCCAATGGTTTATCCCCTCCCTCGTCTTCATCTTCTTGCTGTTGTTGCGTTTGTCGTTTGCTTCCTCGTCTCTGCTTCCCTTCCTCCTCCTCCTTCCCTTTCGGCGACCAAAAGACCAATCGGTCTCTGCTCCCGCTTATCAAATTGCCTTTCCACTCTCCCACCGCCAGCACCGGTTTCTTCTCTCCATTCCTCTTAAGCGTCTCCTCCTCCTCTCCTTCAGCTTCTGCTCCTCTTCCACGCCTCCTTCTCTCTTCCTCCTCGTCTGGCTCTCTTCTGGCCAAGGCATGGCGAAAGGGTTTGGCCTCCTGGAAGAACCTCACCTGCGGGGCCAGTTCCGGGGGCAGCACCCCCATCTCCCCCAACCAGAGGGAGGGCTCCCAGGCCACCGCCTGCCAGGTCTTGCTGACGAGGGAGACCTCCCGCAGCACGCGCGTGGACGGCAGGAAGGAGAATATGTAGACACTGAGCTCCAGCGGAAGAACCTGGCAGGGGTCCATTCGTTGTTGGTGAGGATGAGCGGAGAAAAAGGAAGAAGAGGAAGAGGAAGAGGAAGCAGCGGTCCTATCCTCCGTGTTAACAACTCCTTCGTTTGGGCGCATGGTTGGATAGCAAGGCGAGAGGTCTCTCTCTCTTTCGACCAAAACCTCCCGCAAACAGAGAACGACAAAAGTTCTGGTTCTGTGTGTGTTGCGTTTGTGCAGCGACCAACAACAAAAAAAAAAACTGAACAAAAAAAAGGGGGAGGAACCTCTCTGTCTTTTACTCTCTCTCTCTTGCACTCTGCAACCACTGAGTTTAAAAAAAAAAGACCTTCACTGTACGCTACGCGAGCAAAAGTGTTTGTGGGGGAGGGAAAGGGGCGCATGGCGTGGTTTGCAAAGGCAAACCCGACGAAAACAAGTTCTTTACAACTGCAAAGAAATAAAAAAAAAGGGAAGAGAGGCGGCCAAATGGTCAAATTGTAATTTCACGAATTTCCTTTTATGGGGGTTATGGAAGAAACTTGGTAAAAAACACACGAGTTTTCTGCTGATCGTTTCCATAACAACGGCGGTTTTTCCACTCCGGCAAGGTTAAAGACTGTCTATTCTATGTGTGGGAGTAGTGAAGGGATTGAACATTGGACATTGTCCGTGCGTTCTTCGACGGTGACCGTAGTTCAAGGAAAACTATAATCTAAAGGTAGATCCTACTCGCACTTCCTTTTGAAAAGGGAAAAAACTGTCTAATCATTCATCGCAGGACAACCGTGAAAAACGCTGGACATGTTCACATATCATCATACTGTGAGTGAATCACTGAAGGAACGATAAAGAAAAAGCTCAACAGAAAAATCAGAGCGAGAAAAGATGGACGCGGTGGCAACGCTGAAGGAGAAGATGCAAAGCCTGGCCAAGACCGACAAGGAATGGAAGCTGTACTACTGGCCAGGCATGCCCGGCAGGGGAGAGTTTATGCGCCTGCTCCTTGAGGAAACCGGCACCCCTTACGAGGACGTCTTCTTCGGCATGGACTGGAAGGACGTGGGCGAGATCAACTACCAGCCCGGCAAGTTCTTCTTCGCCCTTCCCGTCATGCAACACCGAGACCTCTTCATTTCCCAAACGCCCGTCATTGTTAGGTTCTTTTTTTTCTTCCCTCTTCATCTTGGCCAGAAGTGATCTCTTTTAACACTCATCCACAAAGGTACATGGCAAAGAGGCTGGACAACAAGCGGCTCTACCCGGCCACGCTGCCGGAGCGGCTGGAGGCGGAGACGCTGATGGCGGGGCTGGTGGACCTGGTGGCGGAGGGGCATGACGCCTGGCACCCCATAGACAAGAACGCCAGCTACGTCTCCCAACGGGAGCAGGCCCAGCCCTTCATCGACTACTACTGCAGCAGAAGGCTGCCCAAGTGGTTTGCCTTCTTCGAGGCCGCTTTGCAGAGGAACAACGAGGGGAAGAAGGAGGAAGAAGAGCTTTATTTCGTGGGGAAGGGTTTGAGTTACGTGGACCTCTGCGCGTTCCATGTGCTGTGTGGCATCGAGTTTCAGTGCGGGGAGACGTACGCCAAGCTGGAGGCGCCGCTGTTGAAGCGGTTAAAGGAGCAGATCGGCGCCAGGGAGAGGATACACCGGTACATGCAGTCCCCTCAACGCACCTCGTTCACCGGCACAGGACCTCTGTTTTAACACCACCCCCCAATACCAAATCACCAAAAAGAACCTCACCTCTTTCTTCTCCCTCAAAATATTACATCCTCACCCTTCTGGGCCACTCCATCACAGCTGTTTTGAAACAACAAGAACCTCACTTCTTTTCACTCACTCCATCCAACCTCTCCCCCATCATGCCTGAAGGGCAAGAACAAAGAACCTAACCCCTTTCCTCCATGGATGCGTGTGTGACGAAAAATACGCAACAAAAAAAAAACATGCCTGACAGGGCGTTTCAGATAACAGAGAGAACGAGGAAAAGTTCGGTTCGTCTGCTTACAAAATGAGACAATTAAGGGGGGCGGAGAATACGAACGGAAGGATCAGCGAACACGCAAAAGTCAGAAAGGGCAGAGCATAACAAGAATGACACACCTCGGTGCGCCCATTGGCCCGTTCGTTTCCTTGCTGCCACGGTGCGAGGGTTATCCATCTCCTCCTTTTTTCCTCGGTACGAGGGTTACTTTCCCCATTTGGATAAATCTCCTTAAATATGGTCTTAAAATGGTTGAAATTCCCTAATTTTCTGAGAACACCTTAAACTCTGGGAACAGTATAAATAGAAATTAACCCGATTTTTTCATTTTCTGCCTTTCGGTGTGAAGCTTACAATAGCCTTTACTACTTTACTTTTCGAGTAGAGATCAACGCGCGAGTCCCCTGTCCTCCCTTTTGTGGTGATTAACCTCTTTTTGATTTTTTTTTCGTTTTTACTTTTTTTTTTTTTGGTGTGTGTACGTTCTTCGTTGCTGCCACACTATACTTTTTTTTTTCGTTTGCATTTTCATCAAAACTCCACACATATCTTTTTCTACGCACATTCTTTTTTTTTTGATTAATTTTGATGGGATGGAGACGAGTAGCGGACACTTTGTGCCCGAAGGGGGGGTGGGGGAAGTTTGAAGAATGAACAGCCGAATTGATTCTGTTGATTGATTTTTTTTCCAGAAGAGCATAAGGAAAAAATTTGTAGAAGAAGATCAAATGCACATTTTGCGGAGCGCATCCTCATCACAATTTTTTTGAACTAGGTTCTTTTTTATTTTTTTTATTATTTTTTGATGCTCTGAATTTTTAACTTCGCGCTCATTTGCATTTATTCTTACATCTTCATTTTTTCCTCTTCTGTTAACCGTATTTCTTCTTTTCTTTTCAGCCTTTCGTCGTCTTTTTGCAAATCTCTTTCCTGACTCCCTTTTTCTTGATTGACTCATTTGCTTTCCCTCTCTTTTCTCTGTCCACGAAATACCAACAGGAACCCAAGAGAAACAACTGCAACTCAACGTACTTTCAACGAACTACTTTTACCAACAACAACCGACGACAACAAAAATGAACGATATGATGACATTGCCCGCTGGACAATCATTTACCGGATTCGAAGGAGCTGAGAAGAAACTTCTCGTTCGCTTTTCTACCGCCGCGCTCAGCCAGGAGGACAGGGGACTCCGCAAGCTTCCGCGCTCGGAATGGTCCAAAGTCCTCGACCTGGCTCACTGTACCATCCTCAGCCACACTCCCAACCCACACTTTGATGCCTACGTGCTCTCCGAGTCCAGCCTCTTTGTGTACAGGAACCAGGTCATCCTCAAGACCTGCGGTACCTCCTCCCTCCTCCTGTGCCTCCCCGAGGTCCTCCGCCTCGCCAAAGATCTGGCCCTCTCCGTGGAGTTCGTCTTCTATTCCCGCAGGAACTTCTTGTTCCCTGAGAGGCAACCCGCTCCCCACACCAGCTTTGTGGATGAGGTAATATTTTTTCTTCCTTTGTCCCCCCTCTTTTTTTTCTTCCTCTTTTTCTTTTGCTTTATTACAAAGCGAATACAGATTTCCCTTCCGGTGGCTTTACTGCCGCTTTTTTATTTTGAACACATTACTTTTTGCGATGTCCTTTCTCTCAGGTCGTCCTTTGTTGCAGTATATCTTTGTTAATCGTGCTATTTTTCTTTCTTGTCGTTTGTTCTCGTAGGTGGTCTTCCTCAAGAGGTATTTCGCAAACGGGCAGGACAGCACCTTCGGTCCAACCGATGGCGACCACTGGAATGTCTTCGTGGCGGACTACCGCGCCGCCGAACAGAAAGTGGTCCTCCCCGAACACCGCTTCACCTACGAGATCACCATGACTCGCCTCGACGAGGCCGCCATGAAGCAGTTCTACAAGGAGAGCGAAGGCGAGAGCGATGAGGAGGATAACACCAACTCCAAGAAAACGGGAGAGAACATTTTGGTCAGCTCTGGCATCAGCGAGTTGGTCAAGGGTGCCCTCACCGATGAGTTCCTCTTCGAGCCCTGCGGCTTCTCCATGAACGCCCTCCACGCCGAGGCCTACTATTCCATGCACATCACCCCCGAGCCCCACTGCAGCTTCATCAGCTTCGAGACCAACAACGCCGCCATCAACGTGTGCGACCTCACCAAGCGCATCTTGGACCTCTTCAAGCCCGGCCGCCTTGTGCTCACCCAAATCGAGGATCGCAGCGACTGTCCTCGCCCCCAATCGGCCGAGGATGATGCCGAGGGAGAGGCGGCCGCCGTGCTCTCCCCTCTGACCACCGATCTGTCCTTGGGCGGAGCTTACAAGGAGACCTGCCGGGCGGGACACGACTTTGGAGGAAGCAGCAACGTTCAGGTTTGGAGCTTTGTTCGGGGCGGCCTCCACGAGGAATGAGATCTTTGGTGGTGGCGGTTGGAACAAAGGAAGGGTGGATCAGTATCTGTAGGAACAAAGTGAACAAAAAAAAATAATAGATTTTTTGTGGTTTTTTTTAAAATGTTTTGGTGTGGCCACACACACCAAAAACTCAACGCGCTTTCTTTCCTCTTTCTGCTCTCTCTCTCTCTCTCTCTCTCTCTCTCTCTCGTACACTCTGTTCTCTGGCCTTCCTCTCTTTAGAACCAGAACGCTGCCACAGAAGAACCGGAAGAAGTGGTCTCGTTGGAATTGTACTCCACAACATCGCTGCCCTCCTCATAGGCAGTTCCGTCATATGCCACATCTCCGCCATCATAGAGGACATCGTCAGAGTCACCGCCATCGTAGGCAACGTCTCCGCCATCGTAGGTCACATCGGCTTCGTCGCTGAATCCGTGACAGTCACCACCAAAGTAGGCAGCATCCCCACCATCGAAGGACACATCACCTCCATCATAAGAGACATCTCCTCCATCATAAGTAACATCTTCTCCAGCATACTCAATATCACCGCCATCATTGACAACAGCAACCTCTCCTCCGTAGCTGATATCTCCACCATCGTAGGACGCCTCTCCTCCGTCGTATTCAACATCACCGCCGTCATAGACAACATCTTCCCCACCGTACTCCACCTCACCACCATCGTACACAACGGCGTCATCTCCGTCGTATGATACGTCGCCACTGTCGTAGGTCCTGTCTGCTCCATCGTATTCTATGTGGCCGCCATCATAGACTACCGCGTCATCTCCGTCAAAGGCCCCTTCTTCTCCATCGTAGACAACAGCATCGTCACTGTCGTAACCAACATCGCCGCCATCGTAAGACACGTCCCCTCCATCATAATCAACATCTCCGCCATCGTAGGAGACGTCCCCTCCATAGTAGGTAACGTCGCCGCCGTCATAAGTCACCTCACCCCCGTCATAGCTGACGTCGCCTCCGCCGTAGTTCGCCCCTGCTAAAGCAGCCGAAGTGAACAACGCCAACAAAGCCACCACCACCACTGACCTCATTGTTGTTGTATAAGTTACCATTGGTTTGACGAAGGAAAACTCAGCGAAACGACGCTGTCTGAAAGAGCAGGTTGATGATCAACAAAACATAACGAGGGGATAAAGTTTGACCAACAACCAGGTTGCATTTGAAGAAAGCTTGGTCGAAACTCCCCTCCTATAGCGAGATATCGAGAAGAAAATTGAGATACAGAAGAAAGTACTACTGGAACAGAGGAAAAGCGGATATGTAACAGGGAAGGCGGAAGGAATACAGGAAAGACTGGAGAAAGAAGCTCACGGAAGAAAAAAAAAGCGAGAGGTTTACTGTTACATCAGATGGTAAAGACAACGACACCAAAGTTGCAAAGCTATGCGAATGAAACTGATGATGAAGAGGAGGCAGAGAGGTTCTGAACATCATCCTTATTAACCGGGGTGGTAGCAATCAAGTGCGGCAGCAACTGGATATACGTGCTGTCCACATCGTACTTGAAGAGGTGCTCCTTCCCCAACACGTTGGGGGCATCCCTGTAGGTGAAGTTCAGGCGCACATCTCCCAGCCGCTCCCTCAAAAACTCTGGACAGCTGCCAGCGTGCACCTCCCCCACCGAGTGCAGCAGCATCCGGTTGGGACCTCCCCAAATGAGCACGTCTCCAGAGTCCAACCGCAGGAACTCTTCCTGACGAGCCACGAGCTTGTAGCCAAAATCGCAACTGTTGCCGATGGAGATGGACACGATGGGGTGGTCATTATCTCCGTCGTTCTTGTCGCTGTCCCTGTGCCAATACATTCCCTGGCTGGTGGCATAATAGAGCAGGAGGAGGTGTGTGGGGTTCATTTCGGGCATGCGTTTGTCCAGGGATCGAGCTGTCGACACCAGCGCTTCGCAGAGTGTCCTTACGTTCTGGGGTTCTTGGAAGGACTCGATGACATCGTAGATGCGTCCCCGCCCAGTGTCGCTGTTGAGCACCTTCTCGCCGGTCTCCGGCAGAGTTGCCCAGAAGCCGTGTTCAGGATCGGAGCCGGCATGCAGGGCGTAGTTGGCCAGGTGGAGCTGTTGCTCTGGGTCCAAGGCTTGTTTGATCAACACCAAACCGGGGGCGATGACTTTGGGTTCGCCTCCAACGCGAGTCCATGCGGTGAGCGCCGACGTTCTTTCTTCTGCACCTTCCATTCTTCTTTTACTTGGTTAGATTCTTTTTTTTTTAAAAAAAAAATTCGAACACACTTTTCATTCCTACCCAGCTAGCTTTTCTTGTTCAATATTCTGCGAAGAGGCGTTTCGTTCGGGGAACGCAAAGGCTTTTTCATGTCGTCATGAATAACGGTCACAGGACATCATATTCGGGACGACCCGAAAAAATAGTTGGCGTGGTTTGGCATCTCGGCGCCAGCAATTTTGATCCCAGGGATCAAGTATGATCAAAATGAGAGGAAAACGACAGGTTCTTTTTGTTTCTTTTTCGGTGACGAAGATTTCGTAGCAAAAAAAAAAAAAGGAGAGGAAGAGGCCTCTTCTTTCCTGCGGTGTTTCCTGCGCCCCGTCCCGTCCCTCCGTTTCTTCCGAGGCTCCTTTTTTTTTTTTTTGCTGTTGTCGGTGGGTGGGGCTCTCTCTCCCCAAGAACAACGACAAGCCCTGAACGCAGGCAGGTATCTTTATTTTTGTTTTTTTTTTTTGAAGTGAAGCGATGATGTGATGAAGAAAAAGAGGTTTTTTTTTTTTTGGTTATGTTGGAGGGCAGTGGAAAGAGAGGTTCATTCGTGTTCCATTCATTCAATACTTGATCTTTTTTTTTTCATTGTTTTTTCATTTCATTTGATTTTCTTCTCTCTCTCTCTCTCTCTCTCTCTCTCTCTCTCTCTCCCCATCTTTGTTGGCGTAAAAACATCTCTGTCAAACGAGATATTTGTTTTTTTCCTGCCGTCATTCCTTCGTTTCTATTTGTTGTTTCTCTCTCGCTTGCCGTCTTCTTCTTAGACATTTTTTTAAAAAACCACAACAATAATAACATAAAACCCATCAAACACAAACAACAGAATTCGGAGTTAGTTTCATCCCATCCCATCTCATTCCATTCCATCGCATTCGAATTTACAAAATGATGTCGAAAGTGTTTGTCTATGGAACCTTGAAACGGGGGTTCAGGAACCATCACGTCATGCATGGCAACGCCCAGTTCCTCGGCGTCGGACGGACCTTACAAAAGTACTGATATTTCTCCACTCTCTTTTCTTTCATCTCTCATCTCATCTTGCATCTTAAGTTGTTTTTTTTTTCTTTCATTTGTTCTGTTTGGTCATTGTGTTTCATTCCGTCATTTTCGTGTTGGTCGGTGTAGCTTTCCACATTCTTTTGCTCTTTGTTGCTCATGCTTCTCTCTTTCAATACTACGAAGATGGCCTCTTGTGCGGTACGGAGAGAGGAATGTGCCCTACTTGCTGCCACTCCAAGGCCTCGGCAAGCACATCCGGGGAGAAGTGTGGACCTGCAGCGAGGAGAAGTTGCGGGAGATGGACGTGTTTGAGGGTGTGCCCACTTATTATGGTACACCTTCTCTTCTCGTTTCTTGTTCTCTTGCTTGTCCTTTTTCCTTCTTTCTTTCATTCGCTGAGCTCATCAAACAAACAAAAACAAAAAAAACAGATCGGTTGTTAATAGATGTAGTTATGGAAGAAGAGCAGGAAGCCTCCAACGCTCTTTCCTTGTCTTCCCTTTGTTCCTCTTCTTCGCTGGACGTCATCGGACGGACGCAGGTCTTTGCCTACGTGAAGAAGGAGCACTCGGCCGACTACCTCAACACCGACTTTTTGGAGTGCTTCACCCCCGAGCACAACCTGCAGTACAGGCGGCGGAGCGAAGTGAATCCCCACCCTGCCTTGAACTTGTCCAGCGTCTCTTCCCCAACGGTCAGTTTGATGTGAGGCTGAGCTGGACTTTATTTAAACAACCAAAAACCAAAAATAAAATAAAAAAAAGAGGATACATGAAACAACAACCTAAGCTTGATGGAAGAGAAAAGGAGAGGAGAGGAGAGCAATGAAGCGGTCCGCGTGCGTGGGAAAGGAGAGAGAAGAGAGGAGAGCGCAACAGAAAGCTGGTCCGTTTGCCAAACACCGCCGCATTTTATTTCTCTGTGTTTTTCGTACAATTGGTGCCACACATGCAAAGGCGTGTACCCCCACATAAGCACCGTCCGCACCCTATGCTGATGTCACCTGCATATACAGTCAGCACGCCTGAACACACGTCAACGGTCTTTTTGCACCACGAAGAAGGGCAAAAACTTGTCCCAACAAAAAAAAAAGAGAAGCTGACATCATCGTCGGCCCACGTCACCCAAGAAAAACTGGTCATAAAAGGAAATAAGAGAGCGAAGAAAGGAAAAAAAAGTAGCAGAAGAAGTCGAGCGAAACAAAGAGAGAGAGAGAAACAGCAGCAGCTGGACACAAGGCAAGGATGAGGTGGTTTCTTCTGGCTTTGGTGGCTTTGGTGTTCATGGTGAGCTCGCTCCCTGTGGCGTACCTCCAGTCAGCACGTTTTGAACACAAGCACTCCCTTCGTAGCCCTTTCTATCTCGGTACGCACCCCGCTCTTTCGAAAATAACTTCATCAGTCAGTGTTCTTTGACGCTGGTGCTTTCGTCTTTTGAGGGAGTGTGCGTTGTTGTTGTGCCTTTGATGCTTAGGCCTCTTCAAATCTAAAACAGGAAGGGGTGGAGCGTTGCCTTTCTGGGAATTTGGAGGGGGAGCATTGGTCAATGAGGATTACATTCGTATTACGCCAGCCATGCAGAGCAGGAGCGGTTGGATATGGAATACTGAGGTACTTTTACCCTAACTTCTTCTCCCTTCTCTCTTCTCGCTTCTCTCTCTGCCTGTTGATTGATTTCTTGCAAGTTTCTTCTCGCTTCCTTCTCTCTCACTCTCGCACACGCTCTTTGTCTTCTCTCACTCTCTTAAGCTCTCTCACTCTCTTTCGCTCTCTCTCGCGTTCTTTCTTCACTCACTCTCTCTCTTCGCTCACTCTCGTTCTCTGTCTCTGCTCTTCTCGCTTCGTTCTCTTGTTCCCACGTTGCACTTCTCTTCTACTTCTTTGTTCTCTCTGCTCGTGATGGCTTTAAACAACTAACACAATGTACCAAAGCCGGCAGCGATGAAAGACTGGGAGTTGGAGGTGGAGCTGAAAGCCAGTGGTGGCTTGCAGGGAGCGGACGGACTTGGTATATGGTATGTGGCCGATACCAAGCAAGTAGGTCCAGCCATGGGTAATGCTGATAAATGGAAGGGTTTGGGCGTCATTCTTGACAGCTTTGACAACGATGGCAAAGTAAGCACGCTTTTTTGTTTTCCCTTTCTCTCTCACCATCATTTAGCTATTCTCTCCTTCGTATATTCCTTGCTTGTCTCACCCTGTACCTTGTTCTTTGCTTCCTTTTTCCCTTTCCCTTGTCTTTCTTTATCCTTTTTTTTTTTTTTCAACAAACAGGGGGACAGCCCTCGTATCTCCATCGTCATTAACGACGGTAGCGTAACATGGAAGCCCGACAGGGATGGCAAGGACATCGAACAGGCGGGTTGTACCAGGAACTGGCGTGGCACCAGGATCAAAGTCAAAATTACCTACAAGGACCGTATGTTGGAAGTTTGGACCGAGAAGGTGGCCGCCAAGCCCGAGTTTTGTGGCAAAGTGGAGACTGACCTGCCCACTGGCTATTTCTTTGGAGTAACGGCAGCCACTGGACAACTCACTGGTACTTCTCGTTTTTTTTGTTTCTTTCTGTTCTATTCTTTTTTTTTTGTTTCTTTTTTTTTTTGCTTTGTTTTCTTTTGAGTAATGTTATGTATTTAACTAATGCTGACAATAACGAATTGCAGACAACCACGACTTGTACAGCTTCTCCACTTACGACCTTAGCCCAGCTTCCACTGCCCCTGCTAATGACGAGGCCGCCACTCGACGCTCCGCTCAAGTCGAAGAAGAACCCGAAAAGAAGGAACCTAAGCTGAGGAAATCTGCTGCCTCCACGGTTGGATCATCTCTTCTGTTCTTCTCTTCTCTTCTCTTCTCTTCTCTTCTCTTCTCTTCTCTTCTCTTCTCTTCTCTTCTCTTCTCTTCTCTTCTCTTCTCTTCTCTTCTCTTCTCTTCTCTTCTCTTCCTCTTCTCTTCTCTTCTCTTCTCTTCTCTTCTCTTCTCTTCTCTTCTCTTCTCTTCTCTTCTCTTCTCTTCTCTTCTCTTCTCTTCTCTTCTCTCTCTCGCTCTCTCTCTCTCTCTCTCTCTTCCTCGTCTCTATTCCTCTCTGCCTATTTTTCTTTTGTTTAATGGTACTTATTTTTGTGATGGTTACGATTGCTTCTTTCTATGTCCTTTTTTTTTTCTAAAAAAAAAAGGATGACATTCTCTCTCGATTGGCCTCTTTGAGAGGAGACCAGGAGGAAGAAGTGGCCCAAGTGGAGGAGGAAGTAGCCACTCTTTCTCGTACCGTGAAGTCCAGATCCACCTCCACCACTACCTCTAACATCGACGCTGCCATCAAGGTTTGTATCTTCATCTTTTATCTTGTTTGTTCGTTTGTTTCTATCTTGTGGCTACTATCATATCTAAAGCATAACAAACTTAAAAACAAACACAACAAAACAGAAACTGAATGACAGAGTAACAATCATGCAAAACAAGCAAAAGTCAATAACAAAAGCATTGGACCGGATTGAGTCCGAGCTCGCAAACAAGGGCCTCGGCAGTAACAAAAATAACAATGGAGGAGCTGCCTTTGCGGAAGCTTTCCGTAAGTTATTGGCCACCGCCTTGCAAAGCAAACAGACTGCCCAAAACGAAGTAGAACTCATTCAGTAAGTTTTCTATTTCTTATTGTCCCTTTCTCTCCTCTCTCCTCTCTTCGCTCCCTCGTTTTTTTTTTTACTCTTTGTTTTTTTCTTATATAATTTTTCCCAGAGGAGCTTTGACTGAGATAGAGAATCAGCTCTATCGTAACAGCCCTTCACAAGAGAAAGAGCTTTTGGAGGGCATTGCCCAAGTGAAGGTGGATCTTCACAAAGTCTCTAATGTCCTTCAGGTATGTTTCTTTCCTTCTCTTGTCGTTTCTTTTTTATTTGACAAAATGCTTTTTTTCCCTCTCTCATTACACACCAAAATAAAGGCGGCAGGAAGAGATTCCAAGTCCTTAGTATCGGACTTTAAGGCAGACACGGAGATGTTGGCCACATCCGTGGAGGGCTCCTCTTCAGGCTTTTGGATGTACTTTTTGGTGTTGCAGGTCCTCGCCACCTCTGCTTTCGTCTGGTGGAAGCACAAAAAGGAAAAGAGAAAGTTCTCTTAAGCAAAAGTCAGAGAGGAGCAGGGCAACGTTCTTTCATTTTTTTTTCATTTTCTTTTTTATTTAACCTTTTTACACCAGATCTTTTTCTTTCCGTCGTTCGTTTGCCATTGTGGCTTTCATCTTCAACTTGGAGTATTGTTAACCACCATTTGTTCAACCACGACCATCACTTCAGAGGGCAGCAACGACAAGTATGAATCTTTGCCACAGTCCCTCAACCGCCACGCATGCTCCACCCGCTGCTTTCTCGCCTCCTTTCTCAGCTCCTCCATCTCCACATCGCACCGGTGATGCACGTCCACGGCAAAGCAAGCCATCCAAACGGTGAATATGATCGAGCCAACGACGAAGAGGCAGAAGAGGACGCCTCCGATGGTACCCACTCCGGCCCCAAAGTCGATGAGGGCTTCCTCCCGCTCGTTCTCAAATTGCTCTTCGGTGTACAGGGTGAGCAGCACCACGTCGTCGGCGATGCGGCCTCCGTTGGCGCGCACCGTGTCACGCAGGCGAGTGAGAGTCATGTCGAACTCGCTTACATCGAGGAGATGGTTCTCGAAGAACATGTCGGCACGAAGCCCCACGAGACCTTCAAGACCAACGGAAGGACCATCATAACCGGAAGAAGAAGAAGATGATGAAGAAGAAAAAGAACAAGAAGAAATATCAGAAGAGGGAGATGGGAGTAATGCTCTGGCGACATTCTCGAAGCACCGATCTTCGGCGGCCAGCACGGCATCGTAGCAATCGTCGCTGTCATCATAGTCGTAGTAGAACGACCGGTATTTACACGCGATGGCGCTGTCGATGAGGACCGAACGTGCGGGGGAGAAAGGGTCCACGTATGAGCACCCTCCAGTGGCCACCACCGGGAACACGCAGTAGATGAGGTCATCCTGCCCACCGGTGTCAAACCTGATCTTCTCGCCGTAGATCCGCTCCTCCAGGGGCGGCAGGTACGCTCCCTCCCCAAAGAAATAGACGTACTCGTGGGGGTCCACCTCCCCGCCCAAGGACCCCGGCGTCAGAGGATCCACCCAGTCGAAGGCCTCGATGCGGACGGCGTTGAGGTTGCTGACGGGGATCCAAATGGCGAAGCCGACGAGGGCGGTCAGGAGCGCCGGGATGGCGACCAAGGTTCCCGTACGGATGGCGGGCTGAAGCAAGGGCACCCGCCGTTGCCACGTTTTGCTGCTGAGGTACACCACGAAGAGGAAGACGTGGAGGAGGACCCAGGCGGCCACGTGAAGGCCGATCACAAAGACAAAGACGAGGGTGCCGTAGGCCCGGTCGTAGGCCACGATGAGGGTGGCGCAGAGCAGGCCCACGATGGCGATGTTGAGGCAGGTGAGGAGGAGGAGGAAGGCGAAGGCCAGCAGGTTGGTCTTGGGTTTCTTCCGCGTTCGCACCGTGCGAGGGATCTTGTCCTCTTCCATCTCCACTCGGACTTGGCGTCGTGCTTGGTTTGCTGTGCCTCGTTGTGGTTGTTGTTGTTGTTGTTGTTGTTGCACCGTTTCTTCCTCCTCCTCTTCTGAGGAGGAGGCCGCAGAAGAGAGCGAGGAGGCCGAAGACCTGGAGGAGAAGGAAGAAGCAGAGGAAAGGGAGGAAGCCGAAGACATAGCCAGGGTTAAACTCGACTGTTCAAGCTTTTTTCTTGTTCTTTGTTTTTCTGCAGGGAAGCTTCGCGTAATGCATCACATAAGAGCACATTTTATTCATTTCGTATAATGAAAATGAGATTATTCGAAATTCCTCAAAATCTTTTTTGTAGACGCGATTTTTGATTTTTGATTGGAACTTTGAATAACCTTATGCGATTTTTTTTGGTCCCTAAGAATTCTCCTCATTTTCGTATGCGCGTTCTCTGGCTCTCTCGCTCATCTCTCTCCTTCTCTCTCCCTCCCTCCTCCTCCCTCCCCTCCCTGTTTATTTATCACACTCCTTTCTCTCTCCTCTCGCTCATCTCTCTGATCTCTCTGAATTAGTTAGGAGGATAGGGCCATTTTTGCTCGTCTTATTACTAGGCCGCATCCAAACGGGAAAGAAAGACATGGCGATGCTAAAGGGGGTGATAGCGGTGCTGTCGGTTTCGCACGCGAAGAATGAGTAAGACCACAGAGGAGACCAGCGAAACAGCAGCCACCAAGGCGAAAACGCCAATGATGACAAGGTATGTCTTTTCTTTAGTCCATCCACCGGAGCTTTCGTTATCGTCGGGTGCTGTTCCGTTGTGGTGTTGGTAGAAGTTAAAGCATGACGGGTGTGCTATTTATTGTTTTGTGTTAATGGACGTAAAGCAGTTGTTAGAACAGTACGAGGACAATGAAGAAAAGATAGCAAACCTGGAGAGTCAGCCTGACAATGAATGTTGAGATCTGTGGTGTAGTTGTCCCGGCGAAACACCAGGCCGTCGCATCTCACTCCGCTCACCAAATCCAGCTCCATCGTCCAATTGTAATGAAGCTCTGCTTGGAAGGTCTTCAAGACTTGGTCGATTTCCCCAGTGAACTCCAGATCTTTCCCCGCCTGAGAACAGTTGACTTGAAGAGGAAGGGTAGGGCAGATCGAGGCCTCTTCGCTTGGCTGAAAGCCCACCAACGAGAAGCTGGTGGGAGAGTCTCCTTCGCCACCGCAAACGGAGGGCAGCGTGGCGTTCGACGTTGCGTTTGCTTCCCAACGGAAGTTCGGGATCGGCCGGGTGGGAGAAGGTCTTCAAAGCAACGGCGAAGTAGTTGACCCCGACGGTGATGTTCAGCTGCGTGCGCCAGTTCACATGGACTCCCAGGGTGTATTAGAACAACGCATCCTGGACGAAGCCGGTCTTTTTCCATGTTTCCAGTTCTTGTTTGGAGTCGAAGAGGACGACCTCAAAATGGCAGTCTTTGCAGCTGACGTTGGTCGGAATGTCCGGCGTTGCCAACACTGTTGGGAGCGTCATAGGA